>BMAO01015978.1:0-24543 GCA_019973975.1 Trichonephila clavata
TCCAGGTTTGTGCTCTCTGGCCCACTGTAAACGGTGGCGTTGGTGGCCAACTTTCAATGAGAGGCAGCGTTCAGGACTGCGGGCGAATAGGCCCCGTTTGTGAAAGCGTCTGGCCACAGTAAATCGCGACACTTGTCGACCCGTTGCTGTACAGAGTTTGAGCAATGGCGCTTGCTGACTGCTATCGACCTCCTTTCGCCTGCAGGATGATATATCGGTCATCCCCTGCAGTTGTTGTCCTCGGGCGGCCACCACCAACCTTTCTAACAGCTGTACCTGTGGTTTGGAACGCTTTCCAAGCGCGCGAAACGACACTTTTGTTGATTCCGAACTCTGCAGCTACACTGGTGACAGTACGCCCCTCCTCCAGCTTTCCGATCATTCTTCCACGTGTGAACTCGTCCAGGTGATTTCTTCTAGCCATATTTCACAAACTGACTCACTGGCTTGCATCGAATATGTTGAATTGCATCTCCGTCCTTCATTTTATTCTACTGTTGAGAAGCGCGCCGACATCACGCGTTTTTCGTACCCTCACATCGCTTCTGAGGTTTCGTTCCTGATATTTGCATACTTATGACGTTTCTACTGACACGTGTTCACTGCACTGATCTCCATACTTCCTTTTCTGCAATTTCATGGCTATCTGCTAAATGTTTACATTGTTGCTTAAGTTTTGTACACCACAGTGTGTGTGTATATATATATATATATATAATGTTTTTTTAAAAAAATCCTGGTAAAATTTCGTTTTCGAATGAAAATATTGAAATTTTAACATTCATCCATTTTAATTATACCATATAATTACGATTCGAAAGCTAGAAATTCGAAGTCCTGAATATATCTTTGGTGTTTACCATCACACCACCTTAATTTTAAAACTATATTAATAATTATGTAAGAAAATGAAAAATAACTTTTTACCCAACTCCTTTTGCTTACTTTGATGAAATTTGATTCCATTTTAAGTACGTGAAATCATGTTTTTTTCGTTATGATTTTCCTGTGGGTTAAATTATTTTCGTTTAATCAAAGTAACTTAGAAAAATCATGACTAAAAGGGTGAAAAAAATAATTTTTTTTGTGCTTCATTTGTTTCAGCAAAAGATACAAGCATTTTCCTCGATGACGTTAATGTATCAGGTTTTGTTTGATACAAATTTATGCACACAATATACAGGGGATGTGTCCAGATCCTGTAAAATAGTAACAGTTCACAACGGGCATCATCTCAGAAAACCGTAAAGTAGATGCACTTCTGAAGTTTGTTAAGCGTTGGTGGAAGTGATGGAAGCAAGAGAAGGCGTGTTATGTGATTATTAAGTCGAAATGGGAGTGTCTGCAGTGGAGTAGAATTTTTGTGTTATTGCATGAAATATTCAACTGCTAAACGAAGGCCTTTTCGATGACGATTCGGAGAAACCTCCAACGAGAAAATCTATCTGAGAATGGTATGAAATATTTAAAACTACGGGCTATTTGTGCAAAAGTAAATGTCCTGGATGAAGCTGAAGCAGAGTATCACAGCCGATATCAATGGACTTTATACCTTACCATACGTTTGGGTGGAAATTGAATAACGGCTCAATGTTTGTAGTGTGCCTAAGGGCTTACACATAGAACATTTCTTATTGTCTAAAATAATCAAGTCTCATCATTTGGTCTCAAGTATTTCAAGGTATAGATTTTAGTACAATGAATATATCCTTTAATTAATGAAATTCTTTTTAAAATAAAACCATACACAGTTCGTTTCATGAATATCGTGCCTTCTATTTATTAATAGTATCTGTTTTTACGGTTTCAGATCTTCTGAAAAGCCCATGAAATTAGAATATATTAAATTACATTGAAATAAATAATAAGATGATATATTTTGTAAAGTTTATTTAAACGAAATAATCGACTATTTGCAGAAACCGCGCCATTTATCAGACTTTTGAGCTGAAAAACTTGAAGAAAAATTTAATTTACTTTTCAAAAACTACATTATGACATACCTAGTTAAACGATTAATATTTATACATTTGTTTCAAACACACACAAAAAAATCTTGATTAATACATTAAAGGACATATATGTAGATAACGTAACATTCAAAGGAATTTTTTTATATTATTGTGACAAAACACATTCTGATTGATTATAGAGGAAACGCTCACAGTGCCATTGTAACGAAGGTCACCAACCTCAGAACAGCGGGCCAGTATCAAATTGTTGATCAAATTGTACCGGACCATTCAAGGAACATTAAATTAGTTTCATTTCATTTATTTCGATATATTTTTCTATGGTTTGCGCGCTGAAAATGCGGATCATCCTGCAAATTATGCTTTAACTACTTAGTTAACAATACGAATATTCATATAAGGTTAAATCCTTGTTTCAAAATAGCAAGAGATATCTCCGATAAAATTCAACCTTTTTTTATTTTTTTATTCTGAAGGATAAGTTAAGGTGAAGGGGTATCATCAGGAAATGGTGCCGTCAGCTGGAGATTATTATGGATTTTGATGCACCTGTAAGATGCTACAATGATTTTTTCCTCTTCTCTTGCTCTATATTTGTGCTAAATGTGTATTTTTATCATTATTATAATTACATTTTTGTGCATTTGTATTTAGTGGTTGGGTGTGGACATTGAGTTTTTACCCATTTCAAAAGGATAAAATAAAACTGTCCTCTATGACCACTTGCTTCAATGACTAATCCCATTTAGCAGCTTATCTCCAGTATTCAGTCTATAGTAAACATCGTCGTCTGCTCGCATTTAGGAAATATGTTTTCATACGTTTTCTTTCAATCATTGAAGCATCAAAGATATCGGTAACAGCATCAGAACGAGTTCACTATGATGAAAGTATGAAAGGGGAGACATTTTTACATTCAGAAAAAACCCAAGCAGCCGAGGTCGTTGAAAATTTGACAAGGATGAATTAAATATAAGTTAATCGCAAGAGCAAAATGATATAATCTTTGTTTGCAAATATTTAAGTCTTTAATAGTTATTTTACATTCTTCTATATTGCAGATTCTTAAAAAATGTCGCATAACAAATGCACTGGATGGTACGAAAGACGGTACCGTGTCCGAAAAGTGCGACACCGGCACCCATTCCGAAGTCAGCTGTGACAATGGGAGTGACGCGATTCATTTTCAAAACATGAAACTGACAGTTAGTGTAACTATAAGTTCGTTTATGTATTTGAAAGTTTTTTTTTAATTTAGTAAAATAAATTAGTTATATTAACTTCTTATTATTTCATATTAAAATTTATTTTTTAAAATTTTTTAAGAATCGAAAACTTCAATGAAACTTTTGCAATCTTTTTAAAATTTTTTTCTCAAAAATGTAGAGTGTTTGGGGTGAGACTTAGAACCAATGATGCCTCAGTTTTAAGTAAATATGGTATAAATAATCAGCGTCCTCAGTTGGCCCCGGTAAATTATCAAACGTTGACTTGTCTGGGACGATAAAAAGAATAGAGAGAGATTAAGAGACTTATCACCATCAAATACTAGTTGTGCTCTGTGACATAGCAATATGAAGCACGTTCAATTATCCCCCTCTTCCCGAAACCTACAATTAAACTAATTTGCAGTTTGTGTAGCATTTGTTTTAATGATTACATATTGATTTGTAAGCATATTAGCCACAGTTACTTTTTCTCGTCCCAGTTATTTTTCTAGCCATTTATTTAAGTTATAACTAAGTGAGAAAAAAAAGTACAATTCTGCTAATGAACGATATTTATGATCATAGAAGCCTTGATTAATTGAAAATAGAATCTACTTCCATGACATACTTTGTCAAACAGCATTAATGCCAATCTGATACTTCGAATACAGAGATTCCCTACATTAAAATGTGTTTCTCAGTAAAGCATTTCTTACATTATACAAATTGTCTACCTGGAAGTGCCTTTCAGTACGCGCATTCTAATAAAATTATTGGACATTTCGGGGAAGAGATTTTCTTATAAACTAATAAAAATAGTTTTAAACTAGAAGACTTCTAATTTAAAGTTTTTTTAACATGTCAGTCGTATGCAAATTTTAATGGATCTCTAAGGACTTTGAAAATTTGGAAGAAGACTTAATACGGAATATTTAAATATAAAAAGAAAAACAAATGTGGCATTGTATACAGTCTTAGAAAAGTAATAATAAGGAAATTTCCATTTTTTAAATTGTTTATGGCCCATCGTATATTTATTATTATCCTATAGGATAATAATAAATATAAGATGGATATTTTATATTATCCTTTCGTTTTTTTAAAATGATTAATATCAATTTTAAACAGTTCCTGTATACATTGTGGAGTTTTAAAATACTATTTGAAACCGATTTATAAAACTTATAAAAATATTTCATGCATTTTATTTAAAAAATATTTTATTTTCAAATAAATTAATAAAAAATATTGCATGTATTAAATTTAAAATATCTGTCGATTTTGTATTAGATATTTTCGTTTATGTTTATATTGTCATTCTTAAATCGTTTGTTTTATTTTTTTATGATATATTATTTGATGGCTTAAAATTAGAACCTTTCAGAGGTCTCAGGGGTGTTAATTTTGTATCGAAGGGTGAAAATATAAACAAATTTCAAATAGGTATACTTCTTTTAAGCTTGAATTAAATAGTTCGAATATTTTACACATTATTAACAAAGGATAATGGTTTCAAAAAAAGCACAAAATATTTTAAATATAATCATAATTTTAAAACTTATGAGCATATGCAAATAAGAAATAATTGTGTAGTAAAAATTAAGTAATTTTGCGTTGCGCTCACTATTATCTAAAATAGTAGCCTTTGATGTGTAAAACTTGAAAGAATTTTAAATGTGTCATAGTAATTTAAGAATAATACATTTTTTGTGTTTCAAAATATTTGAAAAATGTTTCTTTTAAATCTTTTTAAAAAATTTCAAAAATATATATTTTTTATTTTTAAAAAAATAGAATTTATTATTCTATGTATTTATAAATACTACGGTATCATAAGGATACATTTAACTTTATAAATCATCTTATTGCTAGTAATTAAAGCTACTACTTTAGAAAATAGAAAGCGCAACGTAAAACCTACTTAATATTTCTTATAGAAATATTTCTTATTTTCATATGAAAATAAGAAATATTTTTTATAATTTTTAAAATTATGATTATATTTTAAAGATTTTACACTTTTCTGAATCCCCGTTCGAATATAAATAATATGTAAAATATTCGAATTATTTAATTTTAATTTCAAAGAGTTATATATATTTCAATATTGTTTATATATTTCAATATTGTTTATATATCCTGCCCTCAGATAAAGTTAACACCCCTGGGACCATTAGGATATTTCTCGATTACATTAGATAGGTTGGTAAAAACAGTTAAGGCAGTGCTTCTCAAACTTTCAATGCTTGCGACCCAATTTTCAGTCATAATTTTCATCGCGCCACCCTTTACACGATAAAAATATCCTGAGTACAATAATAATGCACTTTTGAGATTAAAACTACAAAACACGCGATTTTAATCATAAAGCTTACAAAGTTTCAAATTCTGTATATGACAATCCTATGGGAATCTCTAGTAGTTTTTAAACTTGCTCTTGATTTAGTGTTGTGATTTTAATTATCAAATACATTGTGCAGTACTGAAACATTTATAAATAATTATATCAGTGTAAATGTGTATTTTATTTTTTATTAAATCCGAATGTATATTTTGTTTTGCTTCATTTTTTTTAAAACCTTTGTTTTTGACTTTTCGATATACTCAAGCCCCAATCGCTGGGTTATCACAGTTGAGAAGCACTGAGTTAAAGGGACACAAATTTTTTAACAATAAAAAAGAAAACTAACAAAACAAATAAAACTAAAATATCTAAAATATCGTCCGATATAAGACCAGTATACAAAAAAACAATAATGGAACTAATATACAATCTAAATTAGGAAACTAGTCACTTGTCCAACTCGGAAGCTAACGTACACCCTATAAATCAGAGAAAAACATGTCTAATAAAGTGTATGTTCATATCTAACAGTAACACTACTCTCACATCAGTGTTTCATACTGTTTACCGTGGTCTTTAACAAAACTGGAAAGCAATCAAACCCACATTTGCACCAAGGCACTCTAGAACTCATCGATAGACTTTGGAGCTACTCTTCAAGCTCAAATTGAGCGTTCAAGGACGTCTCGTAAGTATTCATTTAAATTAAGTTCATGGGATATCACCGAGAGCTGTAATCGTTGAATATCATCCAGTAGGAGTTGTTCATCCACCAACAGATCCTTGTGTAGACGTACGTCGTTGTTCATAAAGATGAAATTTTGTTCATATTTTCCGCCAAAAAATCTCATGCAGAGTCCAAGCATCTCGTCTTGGTACCGCTAACTCTTGTCAGAGTACCTCTATCAAACACTTGAAGGTCATTATAGCTGTCTGCAATGATGCTTGCCATGACCATCAGACCACGTCACCCATATTGGTCCTTTTCTACAATGTTAAAAAGCCGATGGTGACTCTAGATGTGTTCTCTCCAGATGAGAACACGTCTCGAGTTACTGTCAAGATTGAATTAAAACTCCCCACTAAAGAGAACCAACCCCTAATCATCCTCTATTCAAAACAGGTCTTTTCAGCAAAATGCTAGACCAATTTTTGGGTGTATCACAGTCAAATGGGATGCATACTGCAGGGCCCCTAGAGTGCAGTCCACCTGCATTAAGTCTCGGGATGACTGTTACCCGTGAAAAAGGTGTTCCTGTTGCATGACATAGTTGAGTTGCTGTCACGGACCTATCCCTTTAAACCAGTTTAAAATAATATCCTTGTGCCGGCATTGTTCCTCTCTTGTGGCCTTGGCCAAGTAGGCAGACAACTATTCCCATCTCTATGAACTGTTGCCACTGAAAGGACAACACATTTCTCGAAACCCCAAGGTCCCAACCGTAGAAAGCCTGTGATTGGCCACAGCATGGAGTCTTCCATCTATCAGCAATCTTTTGGTATCATGTAGACGATGACGACTGACCATCGTCTATATGATACCAAAGAAAGGTGGGTAAACAAGAAATTAAAAGAACAATGATTTGGTCAAGCTACGATTTTTCCAAGCACCCTTATTCTACAAGCTTCAGTTAAACAATTGAGGCACCGACACACAAAGTTGATCACAGCCTTACGATTCCCAGACCAAAACATGACAGAGTTGTCTACTAAGATCTCTACTATCATCTACTATTATATATTGAATTCAGTGGTGCAACAACCCAAGAGGGTCATGACCTTTTGTGCTATCTAAGTTTACGTGACCTTAGGCGCTGGAGTGCATGTGCAGACGTTTCGGTTAAGTGGTAAATGTGATGTAATGCCCCCAGTGTTCAGATTCCGAGCAAGCTTGTCACTTATTTATCGACTCAATGAAAGAATGAAAAGCCTTGAGTCGACCTTGCCCAGCCCGAGATTTGAGCCCCGGAACTGTAGCGGAGAAGTGCAATGCACTACCCCTCGGCCACTAGACTTCATTTTCGATTAAGTATATTGCATTTTATTAGAAACATTACCTTTTTGTTTTTATTCTGTTATGTCTATTATAGTTCTTCCAAAGTTCCAGTTTTTGCTAAAAGTTATACTTGCAGATTTCGATTGTAACTTTTTTCAATTTCTTATTCATGATTCCTTTCTGAAGCATTTGAAAAAAGTAAAGGGAAGATTGATTTTTTCTAAACTGAATGCAGTAAAATCAGGTTGCGTTTATTCTATAAAATTAATTTAAAATTTGATACTTGTAAACTGATATTTGTATATCGTTTTACTCAAAAAGAACTGTAAACTGTAATAATAACAAAATCATATATAAAATAATTTTTTACTAAAAAAAAAATAGCTTAATAAAATGGAGCTAAGCAGAAACGCTTCTAAATCTCTCGTTGATATATTCTTGATATAGCAATAGAGTGCAATATCTGTAATAAAGTGATATTTGTTCTAATATAGGCTCTTTCACAATATTCATATTAGTTTGCTGTAATGAATCTGTGTTACCCATTTGAATTTGGGTATGTATGCAAAAATTAATTACGCTACGTAAAAGTGGCGAGCTGTCACGTCCTCTTAAATTAATAGTCTCTCCAATTTTAATTCGAATTCAGAAATATTATCATAATATTTATTTCTATTTTGTCTTAATTATTGCTTTGATTAAGTAAAAGACAGAGAGTTTCCTATTTCTCCAGTTATTTCTGTATTATTAACCCTCTGGGTGGTTTGAGGCTCTAATTGAAACTCATTCAAAAGCGGTCTACTTTTTCAAAGCTGGCGGTAGCGAAACGGTTCCTGTGTACTTTTGCGAACCGCTTCGAAAATGCACCACAGTTTTATGCCTTCCCCCCTTTAAGATACGGGAGGTCTACAAGCGCTTTTGTTGGGGACGATTTTATTGCTTTTTCGGTTTCTGTGTTGTTGGAAAAGGGGAGATTTCTCATTCATAGCTGTTGCCTTGGGAGAAAATTGTGTGATGAACGCTGGATCCACATCACGGCGAACAGAAACCATCCAATTTGTTGAATCATAGTAACAAGCAAATAAAGGATAAAAAATAAAGATTTAAAGAAATGGCGAGTTAAAAGTTGAAAAATATTTTTAATAAGCAAAAGAAAATTAATTTTTTTCTCCTATTACTTTTTAAAACTAAAAAAAAAAAAATTGATTTTGGTATTACGATTTGATCAAGACAGAAGTAATCCGTAATCATTGTTGAATATCAGACTAAGAAAACGCAAACCAAAAAATTGTCCTGTTTTTTTTTCTTTCTTTTTTAAAAAAAAAATTATGAGGTAAAAAAGTAAAAGTGATCATTTTTTTAAAAAAGCAAAATGAGAATAAATGTGGTATCATTATATACCAATGATTCCCAAAGGTATCTATATGCACTCCCAGGGGTCTATGACGACCTGCAAGAGTTCCCCGCGAGTTAAAAAATAATTTGGGGGCCCATGAGGTGTAAATGGGGGTCTATGATCGTGGTTCTCATTAAACCAGATCATGACGTTAATCTTTAAAAAAATTTGATCCAGTGGGAACCAGATTTTACCAATTTGACGTTTACTAAATTTAGTGAGGTTAGTTTAACAACATAAAAGTTGACTACCATACTAGGTGATAACATAAATTTTATTAATACAAGGAATATTTCAGCATTTTTTTCCAAAATTAAGCTAAAGAAGTATAATATTGAACGTCACGAATTTTTTAAATTTGTCACAGTCTGTCAGGACATTTTAACCTACGTTTAACATTTAAATGCTCCTACTCAGATTTTGAAACTAAGTTTGAGATTGTGTTTTTAGTAATACAGCAGTAGACAATGATTTCAAATAGTCGCTTTGAAAAAAAAAGTGTCATATTGCAATAGGAACTTATTAGAATAGGTCCTAATGAAGATCTTATAGAAACGGATGTCAGTAATTTTGGCTTTAAAAAGACATACTTGATATTTGTCACAAAATATGGAATATCATGAGAAAGTTTTTAAATGTGTTTTTCCTTGTGAGAGGGAGTTTCACTGAGTTTGCCAATCTCAAAACAAAAAAAGAAAGGAAAAGAAAGAAGTAGGCACTTACGAAAAAGGAAGGTTAGGGTTAAACCTGACAAGATTGGTATTAAATATTGAAAATTTGTAATTGAAACACCAGATTCATCCTTCTCTTTAAAAGCATTTGTTCAGTTATTTTGTTTTAACTTTAATTCATTATATGCGCTTCTTAAGTTTTAAACGCAGAACTATACTTCATTACAGTTAAAAATTTAATTTTTTGAAAGTAGTAGCACCAATTATCAAAAAGACATTTAAGTTGATAAATTTGCAAAAAATTAATATTAGGTAGGCAGGGGTCTACCCGAAACCGAAAAACATGGCAAGGGGTCTATGAGACAAAAAAGTTTGGGAACCTCTGTTATATATACGATGAAGAAGTTTGTACAATAAAACTGGGCTTTCTGCATTTTATTATATTTTTAATTTAAAATAACATTAAAGAGATTTTAATACTTTTAATTTATGCAAATTTTAATCTATAAATTTATACTTTTCTGTTGAATGAATTTTTTCGGCATAAATCAAATCTCATCATAACAACTTGCACTAAGAATAAAATAATACTCTCACCACTTCAGCATTTGTGTCGGAACCACATAATACACTTTCAATCAATAATTTTAATAAGGAAATATATTTTTCTTAAATGTGTTAAATGCAAAAGCGTTTCTTCCCATTTTCTACTCAGATTTGATTTTCATCTTTCCGTTTCTTTCATCTTTCTGCATCCTTTAAATGCATATTCGCATATATTTATAAATGGGAAATTGTCATCCGTAACTACATCTTTCAATTCAGTCATTGCAAAGATGTGTGTGCATTACTGATTAATTTTGTCTTTTAAAAACAGTACACTTAAAACATTTTACATAAGTAAAATTAACTGACAATTAATAATATAAGAAATTTTATAAGCAATTTTAACATTTAGAGATGTATCCTTAATTCCAGGATTAGAACCTTACAAATTGTTATTTTATTCTTAAATATTAACAGTATAAATTCATCATCCTCATAATTCATTCTATATTGCAAGAATTTTTGAACACAAGCCACTTTTCCCTGTGAAATGGGTATTAACTGAAATTTTAATTTCTAAAATCATTTCTGTTTGCTATGTTTTGAAGCTTTTGAGTTCTCTCACATTTACTTAATTAAGATTGATTTAAAGACCACTATATTTATTTGTACACATAATTTATATAATTTAAAAGCTTTTTACTTCGTTTTCATTAATTTTTTCCTGTTGAGAAATGGCATGACAAAAATGTAAGCAGGCTTCTGTGAGAAATAACATTTGAAAGGGAAGGAATACGCGACTGAAATTTATAAATCTAAAATCCAGCTTTCACAGATGATGTTACAATTAGACTTCAAAATGTAAATGTTCTGAATACAAATGTTGTAGAAAGAACTAAATATTTCCCTGATGTCTAAACTACATTATAGTAAATATTTTATAGTACTACTATAGTATTTTCAAGTCATGCAACAAAAACCCAAACTTGCTAAACTACCCCGATTTAGAAAAAAAAATTGACATTATTTACAAACTTGGTGATTTCGGGATTACCTTTATATCACTATTATTTTGTGTGTATAAATGTTTTGTGTATTTAAAGCTCCTGTGAAAATATTAGGTTAAGATGAAACCGAATAATCTATCAAAGTAACAAATGTTATTAATATTGCGTAAAAGAATATTTTGAATTAAAAAAGATATTTTTAGTCATAATTATTTCAAGTAGTGTTTGGATGTAGAACATAAGTTGGAAAATAACATATTAAAAATTAGAGCTTTACAGACACTATTAAATTTTGTTTTTGCCTTTCCAAATTTTATAAATGTGTTTTTTTCAGACTTTTAATTTTGAAAATGTGTTTTCTAATCCCTAACGCTTTTTTTTCTAATCTTGAAATATCTTGTAAATACTCCCAAACATATGATCCATAAAAGTTCATATGGATTTAGGACTGGGAGCTCCAGTTATGTTTTTTAAAAAATCTTAAAGTTAATATTTGAAAAATTTCGTGTTTTTCCAGGTTTAGCTATAAAAATAATTATTAAAATCCAACAAAGAAATATATTTTAAATTCTATACTTTTTGTTTCCAATAATCTAAGAAATATAAATCATTTAGAATAATTAAATATTTTTAATTATTTAGTATTTTATAAAAGTTTTAAAAAACTTCCAAAATGCTCAATGCTTTAAAATTGTTAAATAATGGCTTGTCAAACTAACTTATTATTTTCAGAATCAATATAATAGCATAATTTGAATATAAAACAAAAATTTATTTTACTGTTTATGACTTCTACTCATAATGTAAAAAGAATGAAATATAAATGTATAACTTAGTGCAGTCAAAAACAATCATAATTTGTAAAACTCCGGCCCCACAACAAATTCCAATAAATTTTACAAACTGTAGCTAAAAACAATTATATACTTACGGGACCAAAAATTTATTTATGTATGGAAATATTTTTCCTTATTAAATATATAATGAATAATTACAAGATGATTTCTAAAATCCTAAAAGCCTTTAATGGAGGAAAAGCCCGACACACACATAATTTGGGTTGTTTGAAATTTCATTATATAAATATGCATGCTTTAAAACAAATAAATTTGCAAAGAAAAAGCAATTTACAAAAACTTTTGTATTTACTAAATATAAAATAAATCAGAATTCATCCTCAAATATACATAATTGTGTAAGAAAAGGTTTTGTTCAATTTACAAACAATTGCAAAGAAACTTTTATAAATAATAATTTAAACAGGTATAAATAGCAAAAATTATCAAAGAAGTATACAAAATATTATTAAAATTTGCTATAAAATGTTTAGTCAAAGCAAAATACCTTTTACAAAGCCAAAAGTTTATCTAAACAATTGTACATTACTGAAGCTAGAAGTGTACATATGCATATAGAGGGCAAAAACAAATATATTTGTTCAAAACATTTTTAAACCGTTAATTTTAAGAAAAAAGATTTTGTATACATTGATAGATACGTCATTGATTGATTGATATACGTCGTTTATAGCACTGTCACAGTGTGATATTTTTCGAAACACGGCGCTGCACACAGTCCAACATTACAGTCTTTACATTCAAAACGTGTTTCTCTTCGAATGCGTTTTCCGTTATCATTTTTCTTAAGGTAGCATACCACACATTTTCGTGGTGGTTTGTTTTTCTTGAAGAGTCACTTTCCACATGTGAAGCCATTATGAAGCACATATTTCCATTTATGCCTTCCAATTAAACGGACTACATTTTCAGAAATTTCAGAGGTAACAAAGTTTCGAGAATCGGAATTACTACTTCCTTCTTCTATCAATCGTTCAATCAGTTTCATTCGAAAACCAATATGATTTAAAATACCGCCATTTTTTTATAGATAGTGAAGGAATTCCACACAATATGATTTAACAAATGTGGAAAAATCTTCTTGTAGTATTTCCTTTGTTGATTTCGGGCAACAGGATAGTAGGATAGACACTGGTATGATCTATCAACACCACCCATGGTGGTATTATAAAACTCCGCTGCTTTTGGTTTCATTTTCACAGAATCTCGTTTCTTAGCTTTCACTTCCATCATATCAGCGTTATGAAAAATGCTAATCATATGCAGGGGTTTTTTATCCTTGTACTTCAAAACACACATTTTTCCCTTTTGGAAGGCAATAATTTCCCCTTTCTTCACTTTAGAATCTTTTAATGAAACAGGTAAACCTTTTCTAGGTAACGGACTCGTGGCTGGCGTATCATGAGTTCGAGCCCATTACCACTGAAGACCCGCCGTGTAGGGGCACGATGCACGTTAAATCTGTTAAGAGCTGAAACGTCCCTCTGTGGTGTGGTGTGGTAGTTAGGAGAAGGAGAGAGGTGCTAGCACAGGTGTCATCTCGTCACTTGACCATTTTTCAAAATGACGAGGTTCGTCGCCAAAAGTTCTCGAGTGTAGCTGAACAGAGCGACGTTAATATTCACTCACTCACTCAACCAAATTGTATGAAATTTACGGAATAAATGAAAAAATATTAGAAGTGGAATATATAAAAAATTCAATTTTAAATTTTAAATATTCAAAGAATTATTAGTATTTATGGTAAATATTTTTCAACTGCGTACGCGAGATACCTACATAAATATATTTTTCGAAATTCAAATGCAGAATTTCAGTGCAGCTAATATAAAATTCCTGGTTTTGTATGGTTAAGATTACAAAAAATGTCCAAATTTTAATTACTTGTTCTTCAGCCAACCTCTATAATAGAATCTAAATTATAAGAGATTTTGCATAAATAGATTGTTTTTTAACTTGAATTTAAAATGGATCTTTATATTTATTTATTGACGCAAATGTCAACTGTAAATTTGTCCAGGTGCTTTTCATTTCTCTTTGCCCGAAGATTCAAGCTTAAAAATTTGAGCTTGTTGTTCCCATTCTCTTTGAAGGAAACTGAAGTTCAGACATTAAAAATTCTATTATAATTCGTTATCTAAACAATACAAAACTAGGAATTGTATGTAAGATACTCTGAACACCTGGCTTTGATATTATGAAAAACTAAAGGATTTAAATAGGTTTTTTTTTGCTGTTATTTTTATCAATGCGTACAAAATTTTTGCAAGTTCTGTTGTACAGAAACTTAAAAATTTTTCATGTTTAGAATTTTAAAAGTTTAACAGGTTTTAAATTTTGAAACTTTTTTTTTTATAAATTTTTGACACAAACGAAATAATTCCTTTAAAAAAAACTTAGAAGTATTAATTTAAAATAAGAAAAACGAAACTGTAAATCATCCTCATTATTTTGATATATACTTTGAATTTAAATATAGATATATCATAGATATTTTTAGAGATACATTATAAAAAACTTAATGCTACTTGAGAATTTTAAGGTAAAGAAAAAAATATGATTTTATCAAGCTACCCTTTTTCTTCCCAATTCGTTGAATTTCAAATTAATATTAAATCAAAAGTGAGTATATCATCTATATTACTTATGTGATGGAACTTAAAAAATGATTTAAATGAAAAATTTATAAAAATGCTTAGATCGTGAAAACTACATCAAAGAATTTATTTATTTCAAACCCCAAAAAAATTCAAGTCAAGTTTACTTACAAACTTTAACTGATAGTCCGTACGCTCTGGAGGTTTCAAATTCTTCCCAGTTTTTTACGATTGCTGCAGGGGAAGAACGGGGCAAGCCATAAAACTTCCTGTCAGAGTCCTTTGTGTCACCCCAACCCTCCCTAATTATCCTTCAAGATGTTAAGCCTTTAAAGGGGGAAAGGATTTCGGAAAAAGACGTCTCTAACACTTTCGAAGCTGTTACTTGAGGAGGAAAAAACACGTTTGGTGCATTTTTGGTGAGTCCTCGGTCTTACGGGGAAAAACGTGTGGTGCGTTTTTGAAGCATCTCAGGATGGCAGAAAAAGACGTTTGGAACACTTAAAGGGTTAATTTAGATTATTCGTCCACATGAACGGTTTAAAAAATCTATAATGCTAAAGAATCCATAAACATTATTATAAGTGATCAAATAACACATTCAATAACACCACTTGAGTATTGCTTTGCAATTTTTAGATAGCCGTTGCTCAAATATACAAACAATAAGTCACAGCTTTCTGTAAAATATGAGTAGCATTTGTTTTACGTAATCAATGGATTGAATCAGCAAATCGATATTTGAGAAAATAATTTATCAATATACGTAACAAGAATTATTAAATTTTAACTTTTTCATATAAAATTGTTTATTTCTATATATAACATAAATCCGTAGATTCTAAATCGGACGTAAAATAAATTAATTTTCCCGCTTAAAAAGTCTGTATAAATTACAAATTAAATACGTATTTAAATTTTTGTGCCTTACAAAAATTAAAGAAATTTTGAGTTTTAATTTAAATTGTATTGTGTAATCAATTAAAAATAATGAGCTAACTAACTAATCAGCAAATTAATGCCTCTCATTTTAAATTTTCAGTTCATAAATCGATGATATAATTCACTCATTAAAACTAAAAATTTTCTCAAGAAAACTCCTTATACTAAACCAGCTAGTACGCCCATTCTTTGCACGGATGAATTGAAAAATTAAACAATACAGATTGAAGGATAAAGGAGTTTTTAATGAGTTAATTTTACGTGAATTGCAAATTAAACAACAAAAAAAAAGCCTTTTGCATATCTCAGCTGAAAAAAAAACCATATTTGTTGAATTTTAAATCTGAAGGTCTAACAGCTGGAGAAAAAATGCTTTTTATAATTTTAACACCCCGTTACTGTCTCGTGGGTCGATTTTTGAAAACACCTTCCTAAGCTAATCTCGGCTCATTGTTACAATTATTGTGTAATAAACGCTTACAATAGTGTAAATAATTTATATCTGGATGTATAAATGGTTATTATTTTCTTTTCTATTTATTGTATGTTAAAATTGTAATATTCGCAAGCAACGCAGTTTTTTATATTATAATGACAATTTAATGGAAACATTGTGAAATGTTGTCGATAGAGAACAGTTGGCATCATTTTCGGTGACCACGTTGATAACTTGGCGATTTATTGAACATTTCAGAATATGATATGTGATAGTGCAAGCTGTGGGGGTAGTTGCAACAAAGAGGATAGCACAAAAAGCATCTCCACAAAAAAAACATATACATGCCAAGTTTCATAGTGACTGGTTCAACGGTGTTGGAATGAAGCGATTTCACATGTATACAAACATCCATTTATATATATATATATACAGGAAGATTGAAAATAGCGACCCAAGAAGGAAGCTAAGTACAATCGCGAAACTTTGCAAATAAGTACAGCGTAATGTGATATGCAAATGATCCAAGGTTTGTGCCAATACGCAAGCTCATACACGCCGAGGTGGTGCTACAATCAGGAAGAGGGTGCTATATAAGCCAGCGCAAATTCGAAGATTCATAAACGTGACGATTACCCGCCGATTGTAGGAAGACTTTGGTAAGCGAAACATGCCAGGTAAACGTGCTAGAAGACATTTCTCACAGTTAAGCGAGTTTGAGAGAGGCCTGATCGTCGGGATAAAAACTGCAGGCTGGTCGACGCGCCGTGTTGCTGGCCAGGTGGATCGTTCGGAGTGTGCTGTTAGAAATTGTTGGGAGCAGTGGACACGAGAAGGTACCCACGCGCGGAAAACTGGGTCTGGAGCGACCAGGAAGACTACAAGGAGAGAGGATTGAAGTATCGTGTGGCAAGCACTTGTGGACCCCACAGTCACTCGTTCAACGATACGAGCAGACGTAGGGGTAACTCAAAATGAGAGTTCGACTTGAAATTGCAACCTGATAAGGAATTTCAATTTATGTATGTCTAATAAGACCACTTGACGACTATACTTTTTTCGAATTAAGATATCTACAATATATAATCTGAATTTATTACATTCCTTGAGATGGGGACTTTATAAACTAATCGGTAAGCAATAGTTTATGATATTTACCAAATTTAGTGGTGATTATGAATAATCAGCCGTAATTGCGCATAATCACCGGACTAATCCCTTTTACCGTAATATAAATATGTATAGAAATCTTTTTCTAACTCACTTAAAGCTAAATTTTTTTATATACGGCGTATAGCTCGCCCCCACTATTTCAATCTTATTTTCTATGCTTAAAAATGAGGTTTACGCCAGAGTATACGATAATTTATTGACTTCATTACTCACTACTTGCAACGTATACTGCTTCAGAGAAACACCTTTAAGAAATGCTTGTTTCAACTTATACAGTTTTATTGCGAAAGGATTTAGATATTATTCAATGCATTTAGCGCAATTACTATACCATTCACTATACTGTAATTTTTATAGAATTTATAGAATCTTAAAAATACACATTAGTTTAAGAAAATTTTATCTTAATAGTATTTAAGAAATTAGCTTAAAATGCCCCCGTGATTTTTTACAATAGCTTACAAACATTTCTAGAGGTACATCTCATCGCTGTTTGTAATTCCTCTTATTTACGAGACTGTAAATTATATACCAAAGTGTAACCTCGTAATTAAGAAGCTTGAATGAAAAATCCACTAATGCTTTTCTTTGCTATTAATTATTTTCAGTACACCACGTGTTCCGTCAAAATCCATAAACGACATTCACTTGACCGAACTTTTCAGATAACTCTAATACAATGAGTTCAATTCATGTGACGTCATAGTCACGTGATAAGTTTAACCACGTGTTTTTAGCCAATTACTTTAAAATCTCATGTGACGTCATAGTCACACGATAAAAGCAATCATGTGTTTCCAGCTAATCAGTTCACGCGCTTCGTTGTTGCCCAAATTTTGATCTTTTCAGAAACTTTCTCTTAAAAAATACAAATTTGTCAACAACCATAATGCACACAGGTAGACAAAATGCATTTTATTTAAAAATGCATGCATAAAATCAGATTTTTTTTTAATTTTCAAAAATTCCTTTTGAAGAAATTTTTTTTATAAATTTTGAACATTTTTGCCCAATTATAAAATTGGAAATTTTACCCAAGTTTTACAAATAGAACAACAAGTAAAATCAGTTTGTTGTCTGTTATGAATTAAATGGAAAACACGCGCTTGTCCTTATCATGTGACCGTCAAGAATTGAGCCCATTTTTTAACACACTATTTTGGCACGCTTGTTGGATGATACGTGGTTGTGTAATTCATGGAAAAAAGGAAAGCGATGTATCATAAAATCAGAGGAGAGATTTCTTACAAAAATTAAACATTTCTCAAAGCTTGTTATATGAACCTGAATGAACACGCGATAGAATCCAACCATTAAATACCTTTACATTTATTTGGAAACACACACAATTCCTGTATTTATTCATGAGATATAAAACTATTGGCGGGGTAGGGAGAGTTGTATTGATTTCACACTATAAAGAAACTCGACGCTAATGACGACGGACCTTGCAATTTGAAGCCTTGGTCAAGTGACAAGGAGTACACCTGAGCTGGCAAACCCTATTTAAATTATCCTCCCACCCGTCCTCAAGCAAACAGAAGGATTTCAAACTCAAAAAATTTAATGTGCAGCAGTCCCTTCTTACACGATGGGTCTACAGAGGACCCAGGATTCGAGCCCAGGATACGTCTCGGCCATGAGATTTGAATAATAAATACTAAGCTACCGCAGCCACGTGAAAATTTTGAAAGTTTAGATACTTGCTAGTCAGGCAAAATGAAAGCATTAAAGGATAAGCAATAGTAATTAACAATAATAAGTAATAGTACAGTTATAAAAATAAAGGCTACACAAGTATTGAAAACTTGATTAAGAACAAATCATTTATTAATAACACATAAAAAAATTAAATTTTTTCAATACAGATGACAAAATGCAATGTTGCATTATAAAAAATATATAACAAGGGGAACACTTTCGTCATTTTTAGGTTGTGTTATTTGCAGCATATTCAAAAATGCATTCTAGATTTTTTTTATATGGCAGATTTATTACAGTGCTCAGGAATTTAGTACATTTATTTTATAAACTTCAGGGCCGGTTGAGAAATGCATATATAATCAGTATTTTAATGCTTATTATTAATCTATTTATGAATGACAATGCTAATTTTTTGATATTTTAGTAACCCTATTCAAGTACATAATTGAGAAGTTGGATACGAATTGTTATTTGTATACGATCATTAAATGCTAAGATTTTTTGCCAGTGGTGAAATTATTTATGCACTAGGTACTAAATTGCTCTTAATACTCAGACTATAATTTAAAAGCTATTGTTTGCATACTAGATACATATTTAAAAAGTCCGAATTATTATACAGTAGAAAATACAATGCGGTTAATTAATTTTACCACTTGTTAATCATAAATTTTTCATCTACGAATATACATTTTTAGGAACTGTTCAATGAAAGATTTTCATAATGTTACAAAAGATTAGAATCATAGAAAGCATTTGGAAATATGTTATTGCAACAAACATTTCCATGTGTGGTGTTAAGCATATTTCCATCATATTTAAAGTTATTCAAAATTTAGTTATATCGAATCATGTAAAATGCGGATCTGTAAATTTGATATTTTAAGGGATTAAATTTATTCATTTAGAATTTAAAACACTAATTTCTCTAAAATAGCTATAACATCTCAAACATAATCGGATAGAATACTTGAAAACTTTACCTACATGAAATCACCAAAGACAAGTACTTGTAAACTAATTCAACTACCTCTTGGAAACAATGAATTTAATATCTCCGTTTCGTAGATGAAATATTGGGGTTTATTTTTGAAATCGCGGATGATGTTATTAAAACACGATATACTTTATATACGCTCTAAACCTTGTTTAGGATAAAATTTTAAAAATACTGTGCAAAAAATGAGAAAGTACCTTGTCATAAAAAATGGCATTCTCATTCAAGTATAATTTCATTCCGCTTCTGAATCATCTGTTTCTTTTTTGTAATTTTTTAATTTCAACCAATGTGATAATGGTTTAAGCTTTTTCTTGGCCTTCTTTGACTGATTAGAAGATGACTTTTGTGGTGTAGAAAAAGGCAAGCGTTTCGCATAGCTTTCTTTTACCCTTTTAGTTTTAGAAGAGCTAACTTTATCCGCTTTGTTAGAACTTTGGGGCGATACAGAATCAACTTTTGTTTTTGGATTCATAGAGATTCCTGAAGATTCTTTAATACAAGCTCTGGCAGATGAAGATAATCGCTTAGATTTCCGAAATGAAAAAGATTTGCTTTTTCCAAATTCGATTTCTGAAGCTATACTTTCAGCTGAATCACTGGAGCACTCAGGCGTTGTTGAACGATATATCTTTCCAAATCCTTGGAATCTATCGAGAATTTTGAAAAAGGTTTCAAGGATGACGACCTATGAATAGATATATCATTAGACATATATTTAGCAATATATTTTTTCTTCCATGTCATTATGGGAACTGTTTCTTCCCCTGAACTAGTAGAACTTGATGGCGATTGAAAACGGCGGGATGTCCCCGGAATTTTAAAAATTATCGAAGAATCATCAGAAGATGGAGAGGATTTTTTTGGTGTCACAAATGTCAGAAAATTGTCAGATCTTTCTTTTTCGGTTTCTTTGGGTGAAATGCTAGAGTCGTCGGACGATTGAAAAGAGGAATCTACCTTTGTATTTAGTAGGGACTCTTCCAGAAGCGGCATGAACTCTTTGAAAGATGGAGACGTAGGTCTAGGTGAAGCAGACGTCGATGATTTCAGAAAACTATATTTTTCTGATTCAGTTTCAGGAGATCTGGTTTTAATCGTATCGGCATATGTCTGAGTTGAATGAAAAACAATTACGGATAGATGATGTGCTAAGCTTCCTGGGGAGTCGGTAAGCATTCTAGTGTTATATTTCTGAGGTGATTGGAAAAATCGCGTGTCCTGATTCTTTACATTTCCTGAAGGATAAGCGAGAGGTTTAGCGCTGTATATCAGAGATGGTTGAAAAATTACGGGGGTTGGATTCACTACATCGTCTGCGGAATCAGACTTCATTTGATTGATATATATCTCAGGTGAAATAAGGACATTTGCCGGCGACGGATTTATCAATATTTTTGAAGAATCAGTGAAGTTGTCAGTGTTGTATACCCATAGTGATTGATCATGATTTATGGTGACTGGAATCACTACACTTCCTGAGGAATCTGTGATGGTTTCAGTGCTGTATATGCAAGGTGATTGATCAAAACTTATGGCGGTGGAAATCCAAACATTTTCTGCTGGATCATTATATATTTCAACGTTATGCATCTGATGCGATTGAAAGAGATTCATGGGCACCGAATCCATTACACTTCCTGATGAATCATACTTTATTACCCTTGTAGATATGTTTTTTTATAATTATTTATTTACCTCTATTTACATTTGATTCAGGACTGCAGATTATTTTTTACCAAAGAACTTCATTATTTCGAGTTTCAATGGAATGTGTAAGCAATGCTCCATTAGATATGTCTCTTTCCTAATATCCACACTACATGAAGACAGTGTCGCGGATTGCTTCTCAGTAATCTCCAAAGTGAAATATGTGTGAATCTTCCCTAACCGATGGGAGATAATGGAACCCCGAAATCGGTGGGTGTACCTACCCACAACATAGTAATTTTTAATTTATATTTCTTTGTGTTGTCATAATAAGTATTTAAAACGAAAATTAAGAACTGATATTTGAAAACCGAATACGCAACCCAAATCACAACAGGCGGTTTCTTTCAACTATGTGTTAAGATTATTATTTAACTGTTGGTGGGGAAATTGCATATTTTAGGTTCTTACGTAATATATGCCGTCAACCAATTAAAAAATTTTCGCCAAATAATTTCATATCATTATGTTTGAACATATGAGGGAATGATTTTTTCACTATTCACTGCGTATTGCGGCATTTGGCGAGATGTGACGAAATTAGTCGGCACATTAAAATACGTAAGTACTTAATTTTTATACTATATCAAATGATGAAGACGATGGTTGAGATGGCACTCCTGTTATTCAAAATTAACCACCAAATCAGCGTGGTGAATGCTGACATAATTCACCCACATATCCAATTGGGAATTATTTAATGGCACCTTGATTTGAATCTACGATTTGACAAAAACAAACCCATTCGTGAGTTTGAAATCATAACCCGTCACCACCCGTCTGCATTGAATGGAATTGTGCCCACATAGATTTGCCCCCATAGATTTGGGAAATAGTCCCCATAGATTTGGAACAGGCGATGGAATTCTTAATTTTGAGCATTGGTTAAGCAACGAGGACTATACTTGAGCTGGCACCTACTTCTCGAAACTACCACACAACGACGATGGTAGGATTTTGAGCTGTAAATATTTCACATGTGTGAATTCACTCTAAATGACGAATCATAACTGACGCCTGAACTCGAGCTCTCGACACGAGTTCTTGATCATAAGCATTAGGCTAGCGTAACCACGTAAAGTTGTCAGTCTAGATATATAGTTACCATCATGCAATACGAAATCATTAATTATTCAGCAATAGTAATTAACAGTATTAGTAATAGAACAGTTATAAAAATAAAAGCTAAAAAATAAAAAAAGACGTAATTAAGAACAAAACAGATTTTATTAAAAAAGAAGCATCTAAAAATTAACATTTCGTCAATACAGAGGTATTTCAAATTCAATGCTATAAAAAATATACATACAGCAATTGAATAAATTTCGTCATTTTTTTAGGTTTTATGTTACTTGCTGCAAAGTAAAAAATGTATTTAAAATTGTTTTAATGAAATTGATTCATACACACATTTAAGTGTTCTGGAATTTAGTACCTTTTGAAACTTTAGGGGCAGGTTAAAAAATGCATTTACTAAACTTAAACATTGATCTGCTTAAAAAGGACAGTACTAATTTTTCGATATTGTATTCATGTGTTAATTACCTTTTCAAGTACACAAGTGAAAAGTTTAGCTCCAAATTGTTATTTGTATATGCGCATTAAATGCCAAGACTTTCTGATATATTCCAGCTTTAAAACTATTCCTGCACAAGGTATTAAATTGTTCTTGACACTCAAACTATATTTTAAGAGCTATTGTTTGCATAATATTTCCTTATATTTAAAATGCTTCAAATTTTTGGAGAAAATACTATGATTATTTAATTTTAGCACATATTAATTATACATTTACCTTTATGCATTTTTATGAACTATACAAAGTAAGATTTACCGTAAAGATACCAACGTTTATAAAATCGCAGAATGCATTTAGAAATATGATGGTATAACACAAATTCCACTGTGTGATCACATTTCCATTGTATTTAAAGTTATTCAAAATTCAATTATTTAGAATTATGTAAAATGCAAAGCATTACATTTAATATATTTTAAGATTAAATTCATTCATTAAAAACTTTAATCCCTAAAATCTCTTCAGCCATTTCATTAAATTGCACTTAAAAAAATTATAACACCTCAGAAACAGTTAAACTGAATAGTTGGCAAGTTTGTAAACATGCATTAACCGAAAACAATTACTTGTAGATGAACTGAAATATTTCTTGGAAACAATGCATTTTGTAACTACTTTTTTAGATGAATTAATGAGATACATCATTAAAACTACGGATAATGTTATTAAAACGTGATATACTTTATATTTGTCACAAACCTTATATAAAGTAAATTTTAAAAATATTATGTAAAAAATGGAGAAATACCTTATAAAAAAGGCATTTACATGCAAAAATAATTTCATTCCGTTTCTATAACTTCTGGTTCCTTTCTTTGCAATTTATTAATTTGAATCAATTTGATATTGATCTTCTTTCCTGTTTCTTGATCTTCGCTGGGGTATTACTCCTAGACCTTCTAGGAAACCTTTTTTGGGTGTAGAAAAAGGTAAAGACTTTGCATAAATTTCTTTTGCGCTTCTTTAGCTTGAGGTGATCTCTTTTCATCTGATATTTTAGGACATTGAGGTGATTCGGAAGCACCTTTAGTTTCTGGATTCACGAAACTTCCTGAAGAATCTTTAATACAATCTGTGAAGGATGGAGATAATTGCTTGGACGTCTCAGATGACAATGGCTTACTTTCTCCAGATTCAATTTCCGGTGTCAACTTTTCCGCGGAAATACTGGAGCACATAGGCAATTGCGAAAGATTCACCTTCACCGATTCCTTGGATTCCATCGAGTCTTTGAGAAAGGTTTCAATGACGAAGACGCAAGAATAGGTTATGAAATGAAATATATTTAGCATAATATTTTTTGTTCCCCATTTCTTTCTGGGAGATATTCTTCTTTTTGAACTATTGGACTCTGCGATTGTGAGCGGAGTGAAGCCCCCAGAAATTAAAAATGTCGAAGAATCATCA
>BMAO01015979.1:0-14485 GCA_019973975.1 Trichonephila clavata
GAGTGTCCTTCAAAACCTAAAAACCAGACATTAAACTTCAGCTTGCTTTTTCAATATCGCAAACTAAAAATTTACAAATTCAAGAAAATAATATTTTATTATTTAAAGTTAGTCCCCCCCCCCCCCTCTGATATGGGTGACATTCATTAAACATGTTTTTCTTTCGACAGCAGATGGCGCTAGAAATCAAATGCCTGATAAAGGCAAAAACATATTTACAAATGTTTTCACCGATTTTAATTTGTTTCCTATTTTAAATTTTATTTTTTTGTGAATTATTGAAATTTAACGTTCTTACTTTTATACTATAGATTCTTTTATTTATCAATGGGCAAGTGTTTATTACGTCAAAGTCACTCAAACCTGCTAGGAATAAAGCTCATCAGGGATTTGTACTCTATTAGTAATCCAACGTGATTTGGAAATATTTTTTGAAATAGAATTTTTTTAACAAGTACACTCAACTGTATTTTGACACAAATTTTAACACGCTACACGAAATTTTTTTTAACATGTTCTAGAGCGAATGGTAAAAAAAGATTTGGGGATTAGTGCCCTTTCGTTGAGGACGATTTGATTGAATTTAAGACATTTTTTTTTGTAATAATAAAGAAGTCTATAATGAGGAAGTCGAAGCTTAGTTATTGACAGCTGATTTAATTAGCATTTAATTAACAACATTTCCTCACCCATGATCTTGACGTTGAGAGTGCATTAAAGTTTCAGCGTAATCAGAATTTTTGTTTAGCAGGATATCAAGAATTATATAAGCAACTTGAGATCTCTCCCCAAAAAAGTCATTAAATAACAGAGTATTTTTTTTTCACAGGATACTTTTTTGTTTCGTTTTCCAAGGAACGAAACTACCCTGTGCGTAAAAACGAAAAAGCTGTTAATTTTTTTGTTGTAGGATTAATCAGTCACGTTACACATTACCAATACTAGCAACATTTAAAGTTGCACCCAAGCGAGAGGTTCTTCACGAATGTAGAGACGAACTTCTACATCCTAAAGTTACGTCCTTTACTTTGGAACTCTTTATGTCGAATCCCTTTATTAAATCCGCTTTCGGAATTAAAAAATCTTGTAGATAGTCACTCAACAAAATTAGTTACATATATTTAAAATTTTCTATTTTTTATAGTGGTCGTTTTAAAATTAAAATAGTTTACTATTGTAGAGAGTATTAATTTAATTCTAGGTATATAAAGTTTTGAAAAAAATGGGACTGATATTTTCGGTTTGTAAGAGATGTCATTCTGTATACTATTTCAAAACTGCTTTTTTTCATCTGTGGCCAGAATAAGAATTTTAGCTTTTACATCAAAGTTATCTAACTCAAAAGCTAACTTGGACCAACAAATATGATTTAAATTTAGGTGGGTCGCGAAAAAAAATCAATATTCATAGAACCCTAGGTTTTTTTCGAATAATACATTATTCGATATTTACAAGGACAATTTATTGCTTTCGTCCTGACACTTGACATCCTTCTCTCTGCTAACATCTTTTCTTTTTCAGGAGAAATTTCTATATTTTACTATATATTATTGTAGCCGTTATATTGGCCGTCCCGCAAAAATGTTCAAAGCATGCCTTGAGTTTGGCACCCGTGCCTTAGACTTTTGGAATCAAAGGTGCTAATTTTGATGTGAAAAGTTTCAGCTGGTTTAATTTTTATAATTATCCGTATTTATTTGACAATACAATATGATGCAATATATTTTCTTAAATAAATGAATTAAAACTTAATGAGGATTTTGTCTTACTGTTGATAACTTTCAATCTTTTTAGAAAGTAATAAATATATGACTATATATAAACTAGCAGTTATTATTACACTATAGATTCAAATATTAAATGGACCCTGTGGTATAAAATTTATCAATAAACATTTTTCCGGAAAATTAAGATGAAAATAACTTCTTGTAACCTTAAATACGGTGTTCGAAGAACCTGATAATTATATCTTGATCAGATACATATTAGAATCGCCATTATTACATCAAAACAGCGTTGGAACACAATACATGCAATACTTGTGATACCTCGACATGATTATGTCTTTATCTTAAATTAGAATTACACTTCTTCATAAGACTTTATTTAAACATTCCAGAATACGATAGAAAATAGTGAGAGGTTTCTATCGGTTGAGTGATTGAGTAAATATTTACGTCGCTTTATTAAGCTACTCGAAGTCTTTTGGTGACAGACTCGTAATTTGGAACCATGGTTAAGTGACGGGGACAACACCTGAGCAACCCTCCCTCACCTAACTTCCGCGCCACACCATTAGGCTGATGTTTGAGCTTCGACAAATTTAACTTGCATCCTCTCTTTCACGGCGGTCTTCAGGGGGATATAGCTGGAATTCAAGACACCCTGGTCACGAGTCCGCTGCCTTGACAACCAGGTTACAGCAGTCGCGGTTTCCACCAGATTTAAAGCAGAAAAGGAATTGCTATAAGTTAACACGTACTTAATTGGCTAAAGGTAAAGGCCAAAGGAAA
The DNA here is from genome assembly GCA_019973975.1 of Trichonephila clavata. Taxonomy (NCBI): domain Eukaryota; kingdom Metazoa; phylum Arthropoda; class Arachnida; order Araneae; family Nephilidae; genus Trichonephila; species Trichonephila clavata. The sequence continues at coordinate 2,514 of BMAO01015979.1, forward strand.
GCAATGGAAGCATGATCCTCATGCTGTATCATGCCGTGGAAGTAGTCATGGTGCAGTTACCAAATCTTTAGAGAACAGAACAGCAGCGGCGCTAGTATCATTAGCATTTTCCTGGACGCGGTGGAAACTTTAGAAATTAGATTTATTCTAAAAGACTTCCATTATAGATTTAACTCACACACACTGAAATTTAAACCATTATTTTCTAATTAACTAACCTTTTTAGTGTGACAAAATTGATTTTTTAAAGTGTATCATTCATCTATGAGATTGGTAAATATACATATTTCTGTTAGGTATGAAAATCTTTGAAATTTATGAAAGTGTCAGTTTAACAGATAATCGGATATGTTTCATTCCTACAAAATTTGAAAAAGAAAGCTATTCTGCAAATTCTTCATTAAATTTTATTTCTCCGTGTTTTAATTTTTAATGCTTTCTTTGGCGAAAATATTTTAGTACTTTACCCTTTACCAAGAATTATAACTTTAAGATACTGGTTACCTAAAGGGCTGGCAATTGAATAAATTTAAATATAAAAAAAATAATTATTTACAACAAAAACTGACAGTTATATATGTATCTATCTATATCTATCTATCTATATATATATATATATATATATATTAAAGTTTCTGTATATAATTTAAATTTACTGCATTTACATTTTCAGAAAAAGAAAATTCATTTTTTTATCAGAAAAAAAAATTTATTACTATGCAAAATATCTTGTGTTGTATTTCCATACACAGTTTACCTAATATTTCATGATACATAGATCCATAATAACTTTTTCATAGATTAGAGAATTGGAATAAATTCTGTGTATGTGTTTTCTTTGCTTTTCTGAATGAATTTTTACCTGCAATATCAAATAATTTTTGATTGCCATATTTGACCTAATGAAAATAAATTTAAAAAATTGTTCTTTTCTATTTTGGAGACAAATTGTTAGTTTTCAAATTTATAACAAAGTTAATGACAATAAATTTTTATGGACATTTGCCAACAGTGAATAGAGCAGCTATTGAAAGAAAATCTGCAAAAAGAACTCATGTTTAGAAATTAGATAAATTTAAATATAAAAAATTAATTATTTACAAACACAGATACTAGCAGTTATATATATATATATTTAAGTTTCTGTATATAATTTATATTCGCTGCATTTACATATTCAGTAAAAAAAATTCAACTTTTTTTTTTTTTAAAGCTTATTACTGTGTAAAATAGCTTGTTTTGTATTTCGGTACACAAATTACTTAAAGTTACATACATCCATAACAATTTTTTCATAGATTGGAGAATTGGAATAAATTATGTGTATGTGTATTCTTAGTTTTTCTGAAAGAATTTTTACCTGTAATATGAAACCAATTTTGATTGACATTTTTGACCTAATGAGAAAATATATAAAAAATAATTTTTTTTAAAAAAAACGTTATTTTTTAAAATTTGGAGACAAATTGGAAGTTTTTAAATTAATAACAAAGTTTATGACAAAAAATTTTAAGGGCATTTGCTAACACTGAATAGAGCAGCTATTGAAAGAAAATCTGCAAAAAGAACTCATGTTTAGAAAACACATTATGTACTTTAAAAAAATTATTTTCGAAAAAATTGATACTACTGATTGAATCAGCTAAATAAAGTGATTGATATAAGTTTTAAAAAAATTTAAAACAAGTGTTTATATTTTACCTGCTCTAAGAATTATTGCAAAAAAAAAGATTTTCTTTTCTGTTTATACAAAAGATATATTTGTTTCATTGAGGAAATTTATTAATGTGTTTATAAAATAAGTAAAACAATCTTGATTGAAGAATTTTTTTTTTGTTAATGAAATTCCACTTTTTTTTGTTCATTAAAAGACTAGAGAAAAATTTAATTCAAAATTTTACCAGCTAATTAAAGAATGTTCCGTTTTCAAAAAATGTTAAATTTCAAACATACATCATTTGCACAGAGCATCAGAGCTGTTTTGGGCTCTAAGAAATTTCTGCATAAAATTTTGTCAGAATTAATCAATATTGTTCCACTTAATGAAAAAAAAAATTTGCGCTAAAGAAACCTCTGCTTTTTTCCCTCTAATATGTATAAAATTAATCCCATCATCAACCATTTACAAACACACTTTTCATTGTTTGAACTTCAATTTCTCTTTCGATAGTAGATGGCGCTACAAATCAGGTGCCTTATAATGGAGAAAGTATATTTACAAATGTTTAACCTTAAGCATACTGATAGCATCATCTATATTGCAAAAAAGCAAGTATAAAGTGAATTATGAGAGCAAAAGATAATTTTTGCTTTGCTATTATTACAGTTTACAATTAATTTACATTTTTTAGTAATTTTCACACAAAAGAATTAATTTCTACATTAACACTCCTAGGATATGGTAATTCTTGATCTAAAACAAAAATATTTTTTTTTCTTTCATGTAGTTTTCTTCAAAAGTTGTGGATAATCTTTGCTTGTCAAATTACTTAAGAAACCTACATTAAAACTCAATGCATGCACATTTTTTTTTATAAAAAGAATTTCTTTCCACAATTATACTTCGTATTTAGGGTTCCATTTTTAAACAAAATTTATTTAATGCTACATTTTTTAAAAGACAACAAACAATCAATATTTTGTTACTAAAATCAATATTTTCTTTCTCTATATAAAATGTTTTCCTTCAAAAATGCTTTTCAATCCAGTTTGTTTCCCCCCCCCCCCCCCACACACACACACATTTTTTCCTTTTTCACACTTTTTTTTCCTCTTGCCATGTTTTTCGGAAGGTTTTGGGTACCTCCCGAAAAGAAAAAAAATAGCCATTTTCCCCCCGATAGACAGTGCTATACCGTTTTTCACCGCTCATCGATGGTATAAACAACTTCCAAAACCGAGAGACAGAGTATAATGACATTCTAATAGGCATATAAACACTATAAAACATTACTTACACTCAATCAAAATTCCATACAATTCGCTTCAGTAAGTGAATTTTGACACTATCAGTTAATCACAAATTAATGTAAACTTAGATCACAAATGAAATAATCCATAAAGACGCTTTGGAAAACACTTAAAACATTATTTATTCAATGAAATTATCACATGGTGTGCTCAATATGCGAACTAACAGATACAACCACATGCTGAAAAAGTAAGACAGCATGATACACCGTCGCTAACAATGCACGTTCCTTCTTATTCAAAGTCATGATTGACCATTACTCAATGTGATCTTGTTTTTATTCTGATTAAGGTTTAGAATTTGCATATATGCTGTCGATAAGCATTGAAACATGTCACAGCGTCATCTATCGGCTGAAAATTATGATTTTTTTCTTTGCATATTTGACTTGCGCATGTTCTGAAACGTGTAGATACCAAATTTCACTGGAATATTTCTCGTAGTTTTCCTTCCAGCACCCTTGAACACTTGCAGTTTAATTATGGCCACCCTGTACTTTATCTGACTGCCCGGAACATGAGTCCCCATTTGCTAATGTAAATATGAAAATAAATTCTAATAGTGAAAGAAAACCTTTCAAAACAATAAAAGTAATAAAACTGATAACTCAACTGTTAGCAATAAAACCAAGAAGAAAAAAAAAACGTAAATGCAAATAGAAGGAATTCTTGGGTGACTTTGTTTTTCCCAAAATATCTCCCTGCCAGGCCGTACTCTCCAATCGCAAATATTGACAGCATGTTTTTCCTCTTTGATCAAGAGAGGAGCAACCACCCCGAACTAATTCCCAGCCAACTAATCGTAAGCCCAAGACCCCAGCCCCAATAATGATGAACATTAAGAGTAATTATCATGAGGAACTTAGGATAATGAATGAAAAATTCCCCGGTATAAAAAATAAAACTTCCGGTGGATTCATTAAAGTGTATATTAATAGAAATGACAAATATCGGATTCTTACTCACGCCTTGACTTTGAATATATTACGTCATAAAACTCAAAGTAGAGATATTTATTAAAATTGTCTTGAAAAGTCTTCCCATCGTCACGGAAGTATAAGATATTCAAAATGATTTACATGAAATTGTATAACCTGTTATCAGTTGCATCCAACTCATATCAAAGAAAACTTATCCCCACTACTATTTTTAAAAGTTACTTTATTAAGAAATGAGAATAACCCAAAAGATCTTCGAACTTACTAACCTCGGTTGATTCAAATAAAAATTGAGGGATTCATCATTAGAGGAGTAATTCAATGTTTAAATCATAAAAACTTTTATCACATCGGGGCAAACTGCCCTCTGAAAGCCGAATGTTTAAAGTGTGGAAAACAACATTCATCTAAAAACTGCGAAGTAAAAGAAAAGCAGGATAACCCTTACTGTATTAAATGAAATGTAAACGGACGTACAGCTTGCTACACCAAGTGCCCAAAGTTACCAAAGCCGAAGAGGGGTTCTCCCCGTTAAAAACAGATTTAAAAAAATACTTTCATTAACAACGAAATGCGAGGAGTATCCTACGCCAACATTGTTAGTAAAGATATTCCCGACTTTTCTCCTGAAAATTATAATGAATACTAAAATAAAAGAAACAAACAATAGTTTTGAAAGCATTCCAGGATTCAGCCCAACCACGAAACAATATATCTCATTTTCTTTTTGTTTTTGAAATTTTTCACATACTTCCTTAATAAAAAGAATTCCAAATATTTTACAATTATTACCTAAACTTAAAGCAGCTGAAGGCCTATCTACTAGTTGAATCCATGTTAAATGATTAATAAATTTTGTTTCACTTAACTTCAAAAATTATATTTTTATTCTTTTAATTCCATATTTTCTCCTTTAATTTTAAACTCCATTGATTTCTTTTACACTGAATCGGTCAGTTAACTCCAATAGCTCACTCCCAACATCCAATCAAAAGGCCCCATCCTACATAAGTCGAGGTTTTCCTCCGCCAGCCTTACTCCACATTGGTTTTTTCTTCCTGAAGTGACGCCTTCACTTAACCATCTAAGTGAACAACACAATGCCACTTCTCAGTAAAGGCTCAGTAGCCTGGTGGCTCAAGTTAACGGACTCGAGGCAGGCATGTCATGAGTTCGAGCCTACTGCCGCTGAAGATCCATCGTGTAGGGGCGGGATGCACAATAAATCTGTCGAGAGTTCAAATGTCCTTCAGTTGGTGTGGTATGGTGGTTGGGATTTTAAATTAATATTTCAAAATATCAAAGTTTCTTTTCAGTTTGTAAGATAGAAGATCCATTTTATTGATGAAATTTATTAATGTGTTTGTATAACAAGTTAAACAATCTGGATCAAAGAATTCGTTTAGGTAATAAAGTCCACTTTTTTCCATTAAAAAAGTTGTGACGTATCTATACGCGTTTCTACTAATTACTTCTTTTATCTTTATCAAAATATTTATTTCAACCAACCTTCATCGAGAAACCAAACGTGATTTATGTAAATGAGGAATATCATATAAATTCGGTTTTCGCGAGTTAAAGGGGAGTGAAGTAAGAGGTCAAGTTAAGTAAAGTGAAGAAAGTAAGCTGTCGACACGTAGTTGTTGACAAGTTAAGCGAGATTGATACTTTTGATGTGTGTAAGAAGAAGGAAGTGAAAATTGAAAAGTAGAGAAATTAAATATTATGGAGCGGGGAGCCATCGTCATTGATCCAGCAAAAGATATTGCCTGAAGTTTTCCGTGAAGGAACCGAAGCATTAAGGAATAAGGTATCGTAAAATTGATTAAATAAAAGCTGATTCTTAGTGTGCGGCGTAGTTATAGATGAGCGTATTTAAGCTGTCTTAGATTCAGTTGAAGTTCTGTAATATTATCCCGCATTTGTATATTTCAACTGTTCATAATCCATAATAAGAATTAATAAATCAAATTTGATTGGCATAATGTCTGTAGATTATTTAGTTCCTCCTACACATCTAGCCGGGTTTTCAAATAGACAGGAGGGTTCGAATGAAATGGGTAGCTATAGGTCACAGGCAATGGCAACTTTCATTCCTTCCCCCCTGCGAGAAGGACACGACAACAACAACAACAACTATAGGTCACAACAAAGTAAAAAAAAAGAAATTGAGTAAAAAATTTTCCGACAAAGAAATATGTTCTGTATTGAAAAAACGTAGAATTTGAAACAAATACTGTTTGCACATTTAAGGGCAGTTTTGGGCTCGAAGAAAGTTCTTCATAAAATTTGGCAGAAATAATCAATATAATATCAATAAATGATAAAAAGATAACACTGAAAAGAGAAAATATTTTACAGTTATACATAAAATTAATCCTTTCCTCCCTTCTTGTCATTAAAAAGTACATTTTAGATTGATTAAACATTTAGTTTTCCCTTCCAATAGTAGATGGCGCGACTAATCAGATGCTTGATAATTGTGTAAACATATTTACAAACGTTTCCACTGGTTTTAACTTCATTTTCACCTAATTTTTTTTCTAAGAAAAAATTAAAATTTAACTTTCTTATTTCATTCTGAAGTTTATTTTATTTATCAATCGGCAAGTCTCGATAACATCAAAGTCACTAAAACGTGCAAGGAATGAAGTCCAGCAGCGGCGGGCTAGGTACTCTTTTAATTCCTCAAGATTTACAAGTATTTTAAATTTTTGTAGTTTTAATCACATTACACAATTTTGAAACAAGCTCCAAATATCTTGGTAAATATTGCAAATTATTAACACATAACAATTTTAATGAAATAATTTAAAGTTAAAAATAAAATTTCAAACACATTAGATTGCGACTTAAATATATGAAGAAAAAAAAGTGCAGGATGTATTTCTGTTTGCGTAGGTAAGTTGAGTGGAATAACTATGCCGACCGCATCTAACTTACGGTCAACTTAATTTGTAGAAAAGCGTAGCTGGTGAATTAATCGTCAAATTATACTACTTTAATTTGTTTGCAAAACTCAATTTTTATAGTGTTATATATATTAAATTATTATTATAATGACTAACATAGAGAATGTTTAATTTTAGTTCCATATATAATTTTGAAAAAAAAATGAAACCTGTATTTCTGGTTTGAATTACATGTAGTAATTTTCTATGCTAAATCAATGTTGCTTCTTTTCATCTGTCACTGCAAAAAAAAAAAAAAAGAATAGCTTCTACAAGGGTACCTACTCAAAGGCTAACGTGCGCCAAACACACAAGGTTCAACTAAAGTGCAACTGTACAACTTAACTGTACATATTCTTTACTCAAATTGTAAAAATGTATTTTATGTGTATTGCATAACCCTAATTTTCTTTCTAATCTCATCTTGAAAAATTTCTGTCTTTCCTAAACTTTGTTCATTTGTCTTTTTCTTTTAATGACCAATTTTTACAAATTATACCTTCTGTATCAGTAAATAATTTTTTACAGCATCACGAAAAAGATATATTTCAATTTTTTTATTCTCATATGGTTTGTGTAACATAAACGTTAAGTAATGTCAACAAAAATGAGAAAAAAGAATGTCTGAGGAACTTTTTATCCCCAATCGAAAGATGGCGCTGTCTTTGGTCCTTGTAAAGAATGATTGAAGCTGAAGCATTTCATAGATCTCTCTATATCATTGAAAAGAACAAAGTTTTTGCTTACAATTTAGGAATTCCAGTTTTAAATAGAATAAATAGATACATTTTAAATAGACTATTAAAATAACTACAGGATACAATATATACAAAAACTAAAGAACAAAACGTCAACATTCACCACTATATCTAGTCTAAAAAATTATCTTCTGAAAATTTTTGTTTGTTTGTTTAGTGTAATATTAACATTAAATCTTTTAGAAAATGTAGCTTTTTGATACGTATGAATTTCTAGAAAAACGTGGATTACGCACAAGGAAGGATTGGTGTGAAATATGTTTTCTGTTTCATAATAATACATACGTAAGATATGATTTTCTTAGGGAAATCAGCTTAGAAAATACAGCTACAAATATAAAAAATACTATGTGTATCATCAAAAAAATTAGTTAATTGCTCTGCTATGCGAAGAAATTTCTGTGTTAAAACAGTTTGACCAGACCATTTCCAAAACACACAGATAAATTTCAAAATGTATCAACAAGAATTTGAAAGGGTGTTAGGTAGGTACCATATCAACTTCCCTACTTCGTTCAAATTCGAACAAGGAACTTCAAACACTGAATAAATTTAACAAAGCTTTTATGTATTTTTGTCACACTGAGAATTATCTGGCAAGTCGGATCCACAGAATTCGCGCATGCGCAGTACATTTCTTTAATTTTAACAGTTTTCTGGGAAAAGTAACTAACTTTAAACGGATCATTTCGCGCATGGGCAGTAAATTCTTATTAGTTTAAAAATTACCGTTATTAGTTATTGACCATGCGCAGTACATTTTTTTTTAGTTGCCTTTTTTGTTTTTCCAACCGGCGTTTTCTCACTTGCTCCGGACGTTTCGTTACAACAGCTGATTTTTGGCCTTCGTTCTTTCGGTGTGGAATCGTTTGTTCAGGTAATTTTAATTATTTTTCTCCGCATTAATTTTTACAGGTTATCACGATGTCCAGCGATGCTATTAGAGTGAATGTGAATGAATGTATGGAAAAGTATGATGAATACACGGAAAGGTTTTTTGCTCTCTTACCTGTTTGTGGTAAGAAAGTAGTTTTAGAATGGTGCAGGAAAGAAGGTTTGATATTGGATCATCGTATGTATGTCCGAAATGTGGAGAGCGTATGGAATTGAGAGAAAGAACGGGAAAGAAAGTTAATGATGGTCAAATTTCCACTCCGTTGCTAAAGAAGTATTCCTACGGTTTTTAGCGGACGTCGCTAATGTTTTCCCCCCTTTGGTACAGGACAGAACGCCGGAGCAGGAGCAGCAAATTATGCCGGACGATGACGATGTTCAGCCGGGCACATCATCATAAATGTCGGCAAAAAACAGCATTTTTTTAAGGTAAATTAAATTATTTCCATTTTTAAATCACATAATTTTTGCAATAATTTTCAGTTTCAAAACTTTAAAATGCTATTTTTTAAGGATTTTTCTTCCGCCATCTTGAATTTCGCGCTCCGGCGTTGCGTGTTGTGGTAGGGTTGCTACTCCAAAACACAACTAGCAAAAACGCGCCAAATTGGCAATTTTTCAAAATTTGGCGGACCAGTGCCCGATTCGACAATTTCGCCCCAATTTCAACAAACTTTGTTTTTTCACTTATCTTCTTTTTTTTTTTTAAGTTACATTATTTATTCGAGTTTTCAACGTAACAATGCCATCTTTGTAGAAAATATTCGCTCTCTATATTTCGTTATTTTAAAGTTTATCAGATTTCTTTCTCTATTTTGCCCTCTGTCTGATATCAGTGAGTCACCAGTACGAAAGGATTTCTGATATTTCTTGATGTTTCAATTTAAAAAATGTTCAATTATGCGATGTTTTTACTGATTCTCAAATTTTAGTGTAAATTATTCAAGTGGCTAATTTACATTTTCTAGCTCGCTATTTCCTTTATCTAAAGGTTCTTTCTCAGGTTTCTTCACCAAAATGTTTTTTTCTATAGCACAGCTCTAAAGATCAAAATATCCCATGTTTGTTTACTTGTCAGACAGGAAATTCAAGAATCCAGACGTCCACTCTTTTGTCACAGTTCTGTGGTTTAAAACACAAAAGTTTATATAGTTAATGATTTAATCATCACAAATTTATATCGTTTTCCAAAGTGTTCGACAGTTCACAAATGCTTGAAAGCTCTAGACATGCAACGCTCTCTTGGGTTGGTTTTCTAAGGCTCAGAATGAGTGAGTGAATATTAACGTCTCACTGTTCAGCTACACGAGGGCTTTTAAAAGTCTCAGAATATACACATATATAAACATAATTTGCTGCTGCTAAATCCTTTGCATATTGTGATTATATGTAATACATTCAGGAAATATTCTTTTTTAATTTTTAAAAATGATACAAATTAAAAATTTTTATAACTATTATATTTAAACTGTATTGTACGTTCAGCGTGGAGTTCAAATATTCGTTAAAACTTACATGAATAGCTGTTTGTATAATCACTCAGTGTTGTGGATTCACACAAATCGGAAATAAGAATAGTTTTCAAAAATCTACAGTATATCACACAAAATGAAGGTAACCATTCTAAACAAAGAAAAGTTGTACTCAGTGTGTTTGAACTGTAATAAATCAGCACTTTTTAAAAGGCTTTTATAAGTTTCACTTGTACGTAACGGAATCTTAGAACTCGATTTTTACCCACTTTAAAAGATCGGAATATTCAATCACAATTTTCATCACGCCCCCTCCATACAATAATAATGTATTGTATTCAATAATTCTGCATTTGGCGCTAAACTACATTACGAATTTAATTATATACCGTACAAATTAACAAGATAAGTATTATATTTTGAAATGTTACTTTTAAATAATATTTATTTTAAGCAAATTACCTTTGAGTAATGGGATAATTGTTATGTTATTTTTTTTCCCTTTCTCTAATTTTTTAATTGGAGCAGATTGCAAAATGATATTTAATTAAAGATATATTTCCTTCAACACCCTTTTCTAAAAGTAGAAATGTCACATTAGAAAAATAGTCTGTGGTCTATGTTGTTCTCCATCATATCCAACCCATCTAGCATTCTCGCCAGTCTGTGCGAGTTTGGGCAACTTATCGGACGTCAGGGCTAAACATGTAAAAATGCTGTACCTCATAGAATTCCATTAGTCTTGGACGAGTCGATACTTCTGTAGCTACCGAATCTACCTTGAATGCACGTTTTATAATTTACGCTTTAATTGTACATATTCACAGTATTAAGTACTTAAGGCAGTAGATTAACACAAACATGGAATAAATTTTTATGTCGTAAGCGAACACTGGACGATAATAAAGCATCAGCAAGTGCACAGACGAGCATAGTTCTGAAAATTAAATCAAGTAAGTATTCTCAAGAATATTTAAATGTTCTATTTACCACTACTGAAGTAAGCGGAGAAGAAAAGCCCCTGGGAGTTATTTGTTGAAAAATATATTAGTATATATATATATATATAGCAGACTGTACGAAACCTAATAAACTTAAAAAGACCTTTGGAAACGCTTCATGGTGGGTACATTAAAAAGCCTCCAGAGTTCTTTGAATTAAAATTAAAATCATATGAAAAACAAAAAGCATTTTTTTTAAAAAAAAAACGTTGTCTGTGAATGTAAAAACTTTACTTACATCTTACAAAGTATCGTAAAAAGCCTCAACAGCAATTGAGATCGTAGAAACCATGCTTGGAGACAATTTTGCCAGAGTTACAGTCTATATGGACTGCAACTATTTTGCAAAATCAACTGTAATTTTAAACCTTACAGAATTAACATTTAGAAATAATGTTAAATAATGAAAAAGAAAGTAAAATTCCGATGAAATATAATTGCGCTCTTTTTTAATATTTATAGCGAGAAGACTTCAAAATGTTTTGATCCGGGAGCAGTAGCACTCGATACTAACGTTAATGGCTGTGCGGGGTGACTGATTCACCTCAATCCTTTTCAACTTTTCAATTACTCAATCACCTTTTATAATTATTTTTATAATACACGATAAAAAATCACGGTTGATTACGGTGTATCTGTGGGCGTCTGGACTGAAAATCAGTCCTCAATCCCATATCGTGATAGTCTTAGATGTTGGAACGACTTATGTGGAGTTTTTCATTCTGCGGAGAGGCTTGCTGGCTATTGGTTGGTTGGAGGCGTGGCTATGAGTGGCGTCTTGACTGGGAATTTTGGAACTTTCCCTGGGAAAGCTGCTTGAGTGAGAGCTGAGGCACTTCTCTCTGATTGGTCAAGGATGTGTGAGGATAGGGACTCTTATTGGCTGCCCACGAGGGGTTTGGAAAATTTATTGAAAAATAGCTTGTCCAGTGGGGTAAAGTAGAGGAAATAAAATATGAGTTTAAATAAAAGTTAATTTAGCAAAATT
>BMAO01015980.1:0-29192 GCA_019973975.1 Trichonephila clavata
TTACTATGTATTACAATCAGGTAAAGAAGTAAGCCAGTGCTTCTCAAACTTTCAATATATTTGCGATCCAGTATTCAATCATTATTTTCATCACCCCCTCTCCGTATAATAACAATGTATTGAATTCAATTCTATTATACTTTGACGCTAAAACTACAGTACGACTTTAACTTCTTAAGTGCCACCGGCGTATATACAAACGTCTCTCTCAGCCAAAGCATTGATTACCCCGGACATATATATATGTCTTTCCGAAGTACGATCTTTTCTGCACACTAGTGTTCAAAAAATATTCCGATAACTATGGAATGCAATAAAAATACATTGACAGTGTTTGCGAAGGATTTACTTATTTTAGACGATTTGCTTATTTGTTCCATTTCTTTCCCTCCCCAATACATCACATACGCACGTCTACGTGGAAAACGGTGGCATTGGGGAGCGAATCTCGTACTTTTTAATCGGCAATTAAGGGATTAACCACAAATCGTACAAATTATTAAATAAGAGTCTTAATTTTTGCATACAATTTTATATATTACAAGCCAATGGGATCAATGGCAATTATTAAACTTGTTCTTAACTTAGTATTGCTTAATTAATTATAAACTATATTGTGCAGAACTGATGCATTTATATAAGTGCATTATATTAGTGTAAATGTGTAATTTATTTCTTTTTTGTCAGAATGTATTTTGTTTACTTTCAGTAAATCAATAACCTTTTTTTAATTACTTTTCTTTTTTTCCCCTTTTTTTTATTTTTTTAATATGCTTGCACCTTTCTTGTAGAGTTATATCGCGCCCTCTAGGGGGCGCGCATTACACTTTGAGAAACGCTGAAGTAATCGAATGTGTTGAAACTCTTTCCATTTTTTTTAATTTCCACGCATTAAAGCATTAGGTGTTTAACAAACAATAAAAAAACTAATTATCATAGATTTTTTCATATTTTTTCACATGTCAAACACGGTTAATCTTCCAACTTTCTAAAATTTTTAACATTGAGTGAGAATCAAATCAATTACTTGAAAACAATAATATTAAATTTTAAATACGCAGGAATGTTCTTTTTATTACAGTGTAAATCCATAATGCATTTTTGTATAAAAATATAGTTCTTAAAAGAGAATCATTTTGATTTCGTCATTTCCCAAAATATTTTTATTGAATATTTTAAATTCATATTTTTTTTTAATAAACATACATTAAAGAAAATAGTTATTCTATTCAAATACTCACATGGGGTCCTTAAAATGCATTTGAACATGTTATGCATAAGGTATAATTAAATGAGATATTAATTTTTTCTTTTGATCAATTGGTAAATTACAGTTTATTCACTTCATAATTTTAAATTGATAAATGTGTATTTTTAAAAGCAAATATTCTGATTAAAGTCATTTGTTTTGTAAAGCTTCTATTTTTTAAAAAAATAACTCCTACTTATACACAAAACTCGCAATTAGCTCTTTTTAAAAAAAAATTAATAACAGAAAACATTACTGATCTGAAATTAATTTATACTTAACACTAATAGCAAAGCAAAGTAAATTAGTGCAAAGCAAAATTATATAATACTTAGTTTCTAGTTATGAAAAAAAAGTGATCCGATTTTTTATGCAAAAAATAACAAGAGACGAATTTGATAACACTAATGACTCCTCATTAAAAATGTACGCACTAATATAAGTAAAATGTTTATTATAATAAACAGGAAAACTGGTTTTATCTTTTCAAAGTTTTGATACAGCTTCTTGTTCCTTCCTGATGAAATGATATTACAGGAAGCATTTTAGCTACTTTTCAAGGATATTTGTTTCTCTGTTTTTCTTTTTTATGAGTATTACATATCTTTCTTCTGTCGTCAGAATGCGTGCGTTCCATTTTTAGAAGATGGCAGATTTTCATAAGAAAATGTTCTTTAAGACGCCACTTTCAGTTGTGTTACTTTTCCAGTTTTAGTTATTGATTGATTGCTGATATTTTATCGTATCACACAATAACTGCAAGATATCGTGTTTGACAGCTACTGAGCAATAGGGATGTTACAGTGATTTAGAAAGTCTCCTAAAGAAAAAATATTCATCTCCTTTTTATACATTGACTGTGATTTCCGTTAAAGGAATTTCCTAAAATTTTCGTAAAGATTGTTCTAATGAATTTCTTCTTGGCAAATTAAACTATTGCACCAAATTTATTAAAGGTCGTTAAATGTGTGAGAAATAGAATAAAACATTGATTCGCATGTAACGCATTAATCGTAATGAAAAACATTTCATAAAAAATTATAGCTCTAAAAAAACACCCTTTTATAGTTAATTGAACTAAATTGTAACTTAATCTTTTAGTCGCCAAATCTGGAATTAGACACCATACCTGGAAATGGGATCTGGAATTAGTCGCCAGATGAGGGATGGTATCTGAAAATGGGAAATTGTTAATCCTGATCAGGACAATGGAACAAAATTATTAAATTATTGGATTGCCATCGGTTCTGGACAGTAAGCAAAGCTTCGATTTAATCTGATCTTTTAAAATGGGTAAAAATTGAGTCTAAATATTCCGTTTCATACAAGTGAAGTTTATAAACGGATATTAAAAACGAAGCATATTTTCATTTTTATCGAAAGCAAATTTAATTAAATTTAGCAAAGTAGAATTTATTTGTATCTTGATTTTTTTTTAAAAAATTCGTTAAACTTTGGAAAATGTTACCAATTTGTTTCACAATATTTGTGTCAAATTCCTGCATTTGATAGAAATTTAATTTGTGCCGATGTGAAGACTTTTGAATCAAACAATTTAATTCAAGTAAACCGTTGTATAATCTTTTCGAAAATTAGAGTAAGTTGTGAGGGCTATTCGAGAGATTTCCGAACTAATCTCTTGGAACTTTGGGCTAGCATTTATTCCATTTCACAGCCTTTTCAGGAAAAACACGAGATAGATATATGTTATTAGTTCGACTATATAAGTCTTATATATATAGTTTTGTAAATATACGAGAGAAGGAGCTGCAAGCTGTCACTTAAGTAATACAAAGAATAATTCACGAACTTAGCGCACGTTTAAAAGGTATAAATTATAAAAGTAAATATCAAATTGAGATTGAAGATAGTAGATTCAGTACCGACCTGAGGTCAGTTAGTGATAGTTCTCCTTGTCCATTCTGGTAGTCGGTTTACTTAGAATTGAGATTAAGATTAATCGAGTTTTAGGGAATCACTCCTAGTTTCTTCTTATAGTTAAACTTGTGATTGTTTAAGTGTTTGTCAGACTTGAATAAATATATTTGCTATTATGGTGTTTGTTGGTGATGATATGTTTTCTCCCACACTTAAGGACGCGCCGGGCAGAGTGAGCGGGGTCCAGGTAGGACCCCGCTCCACAAAGTATAAGCGATAATATAATCCGTAAAAATAATATAACATTAATCGTATCTTTTCATACCATAATATAAAATTCATATTCTCTCAGAACAATAATGAACTATTTTAAAATTATTTAACATTCTAAAGATCTAAATAAATATGTATTCATACACATATACATAATACGTTATTCAAAAATTAAATATTGTGTAAGTGCAAGCCACTAATTTTAAAAAATCTTATAAGCATCCAACATCTCTACATGCCAATGAATACTGTATCTTAAAAAATCAGTTTATACATTTGTAAAATACTTTTATCAGAAATTAAATACTATTAACTGTACGTAATTTTAAAACATCTCTGCATGACAATTAATAATATGTTTTAAAAAGTCACTTCTGCTTTTTTGACACTAACACTGCTAATCAATTTTGAATTTTCCCTCTCAGAATTATATAAAAAAACATGCATTGATTTTAAAAATTTTCCTACTGTTAATTCTTCGCTGATGTTAATTCTTTTTATTGCTTCGAATCATAATATCTCTAAGATTCAATCTATTTTGATAATTTAGATTGCTTAAAGCATTTGACTAAGTTCGGAGACCAATTTTTCAAAAATTCATTTTCAGAATATTGTTTTAAAGAACATAAATAGGCTTAAAAAGTCATACATATTAAATAAATAACATATGTCACCCTTTGGTTTTGAAAAAAAAATTATTTTTATGAAATTTTAGCAAAATTTTTGAAGTTAAGAAAAACGTCATAAATAAAAGTAAATTGCACATTATGCAATTTTAATTTCATTGATATACTTCTTCATCCCTCTGAAGTGTCATAAACCACAGGATAAAAAATATTTTATGAAATAAATATTTTATTAGCATTTAAATTTAATGATGATTTTTCATCAAAATTACTGCATGTTCTAAGCTAAAAATCGCTGTAAAATGTGATTAAAAGTAGGTGTTTTAAGATCTGGGGTGTTTTACACTTTGAAGGGCCTAGAACATATATTTTATAAATTTCATTGAATTTGATTCGATTGTTTTGGAGATATTCCATTTTTCGTGCACAAAATTATCATAAATATTTCATACTTCAAAAAACGCAGTAAAAAAAAATATTTTATAAGTTAGATAAAGTAAATGCTATAAAACTACTTTAAAAAATCTCTAGTTTTATGTATTAGTCCTTCTTCTTCAATAATTATGTTTTTTTCCCTAAACCCCCCTCCCCCCTCCCACAACAACACTAAACATCGAACACCTAAAAAGCACTTTTCTACCTAGTCGGATACCTTAATATTTATTAAATAAAGATTGGCTTCAGCCTTGTGATAAATATTTTCATGAATTAAATATTTACTTGATTTTTCCTATATAGCCTGAAAAGTATGATAAACGATGAACAATATCAGTTAAATGTGAGGGTTACAGTGGTACTTCATATACCATAAATTACTAATATTCTAAAACTATACAAATGTATTCAACTAGTTCAAATACATCACAATTTAGTCTCCACGTGCTTTTATGACCGTGGAAACCGAGTGGTTCTAACAATGAGGTGGTTCTAACCTGTCGTGTAGCTAAGCTTATGCACGTTAAATGAAGTCCTTATGTAGTCGTGATGAGTAAATTAGAACAGGGTTTCCAGGTGAAGTGTCGACTTTGTAATTTGACCACAATTCATCATTACGAGGGGCGTCATCAATAACCCGGTGTTACTTCTAAATGAAACATTGATAAACTTTCTATTGATCTGCATGCTCTTAAAAATAAATCCCTTACGTACATAAATAAAAAATGCATGTTTAGAAAATTTTGTATAGTTTATATTTTCTAACAGTAATAAACTATCATCTTCATCATATCTGGCTAGACAGCCCCTGGTGGGCCAGTGCTTTCCTTTGAAGAGTCCTTAATTTTGTCCTCTTGTTTACTTTTGTTTTCCAAGTTTTCTCGTTTATAATCCCAAAGTCTGATTCCACTGAGTCTTCTCATTTTAGCCTTGGTCTGCCACACTTCTGAATTCCAATGACTTTGAACTACAGTACCTTTATAACTACATAATCATCGGTCAATCTAATTACAGGAGCTATCCTATTCATTATATTTATTTTTATGTATTTAATAATCTATGTTGCTTACAAATTCTTTGTAATTCAAAATTGTATAACTAGCCCTCTAGCTATTGTTTTCGTTTACACCTCTATATGTATACTTCGAAGTATTTTTCTCTCAAAAGATGTCAATCGATTTTTTTTTCTATTTTTGTTATTGTCCAAGTCTCAGATGCGTGTGTCAGAACTGGTCTAGTAAAAGTTTTGTAAGTTAAAAAATTTTGTGTTACTTGAAAGAACTTTGGATTTTATAAACCTCCTCATTACTTAAAAAGCCTAATTTGCCAGGTATAATCAATTCTGGGTTTTATATGAGATATTCTATTATTAATGATAATAATTGATCTCCTAAGTAGGTAAAACTTTTCGTAATAAACTATATTCATTAATAAAACAAATGAAAATCTCTGAGCATGAATACTTGAAAAAAAATAATTAATAAAGGAAAGAATTGATGATGTCGTATCCATGACGGGACCAAATCAGACAGTACCATGGGCCCTGATGACTGTTTTGGCAATCCGTGCAATATTGTCCACATAGAGATTTGTTGACAAGAAAAGTACCCCTATTTCTTATACAACAGCAAGAATAGATGGACAGTCAAAAATATGAGCAGGTGTTAGCTCTGTATCTAAACAGTTATCACAATTCCTATATGTTCTTCTACCATCCTTATCAAACTTCATTCCTTTGCTGACCTGTTCTTAACCTTCCAATAGTCTTTATTGTAAGGCGGTCTCCACTTATATTACAGATTTGATGCTTTACAGGAATTGACTTTTTTCTCTATTTGAAATTTGTGGCAGCATTTGCTTCTAGTAAAGTAACGTTGAAAAAGTTTTCATTATTAAGATTTCTAGCTTCTTTCGCCAGTTTATCAGCATTTTCATTGTCTGTAATATTATCATGTGCATGTAACCATTGGAGGAAGCAGACTTTACCTAACTCCTGAAAGATAGAAAGAAAGAACTAAGATAATTATATATTTTAAGCCAGCGAGATTTAAATTTATTTTAACGTGTAATCTTAAGTAACGCGAGGACTATTGAGGACAGAAATCGCAATTTTCTACCTCTGTCAAATTATAAGGATGATACCTGAACTGAGATCTTACTCTCCAAACTTCCATGCCACGCAAACATATAAACTTTCAATCTCACCAAATTTAACTTGCATCAGCCTTTTTACTCTGCTAGCTTCATTAAGAGAGCAACGATTTATCCATGTATTTCAGTAAACTTGTTTTTTAAGGAATAAAATATTCTTATATTTATATTTAATTGTATATTTTACGAGTAATTACGACAAATACTTTGTTTCTTCTTTTTTTCACCTTTCTTGTTAAAAGTAATGTACTTAATTTTTGAATAGAATCAAAATTTTTCATGTCTCAATAAAATTCGCAACGACTTTAAAGAATCATATAGCAAAATGTTGTTTGAATTACTGAATATACGTCTATTTATATAAATTGTATTATTATATATGTATATTTTTATCTATTTATAGTATTATACTGTTTTCAGAAAGAAAATAAAAAGTAGCTCTTAGTAATTAAACTTCAGAAATCTTGTGTGTATGAAATTGAACAAATTTAAATATTTTTAAGCTTGAAGGAAATAGTTACGAATTTTAATGAAAATTAATTTTCATTTGAGTCTCCGATGCAGTATACATTGATAATTCCTCAACTTAATGTTAATCCTATGGGATTTCCAAATTAAAATGACCTCTTAAATCTAATATACGCATATAAGTTAAGAGAAAGAAACAATAAAGCGCAATTGAGAAAAGTAATTAGTGATATGCATATATGTGACCTCTTAAGGTATCCGACTACTTGCGACAACTTTTTTTTAAAAAAAATAGAGATATGGAGTTTTTTTGGGTCTCTTAGATTTGTTTTGTACATTTTAAGAAAAATATGCTAAAATTAAGAAGTGAAAATTACATTATTATTATTAAAAAAATGGGAAAAATTGGGAAAAATTTACAAAAAATAACATAAATGGGGCCCATATTGTACCAAAAGTTTATGAACAAATTTTCATTTTTTCAATTCTGATGTGTTGCTGTGTTATTCATTTTTGAATTGACATTCAGAATAAGAAATTTTTCAATTTTTACAAAAACTAGAGCACTTTATCTTATTCATTATATGAAATTGCTTAAAAAACAGTGGTTATATTCCCACAAGGGACTGTAGATTTTGTAATAAAACAGTGATTGATAAATCTTAAGGTTAAACTACTTTTATACAGAACATAGACAAAAATTTCAGTTAAATATTTCCAAAACTTTTTGAGCAATCGCTGTCCCCGTTTGAGCATTTTTTTAAAAAAAAAACAGATTTCGAGTAAAACGCGTTCTAAAGTATGACATCTTGCTTAAAGTAATGCCATCTTCTGTAACTAAAACACTTGTAGTTTTTGTTCTAGTGAACAGAAAATAATAAACTTGGTATTTTTATAAAGCTAATAATAAGATGGGTTATATAAAATAAAATCATAAAAAATTGTCAATATTTGGCCAAATTCACAATTTTAGGGTAGTCGGATACATTAATATAAAACTTATAAACGCTAATCTCAAACTATTGCAATACCTTTGAAAATTTTCGTTACACAAATACAGAAAATTTGATGTAAAATTAGAACAGAGCTTAAACTTAGCTAAGTAGATTCTTTTTTAACTGAAACTAAATCGAATAAAACGACTTCTTGTTTTACTCATTGTATTGTTCTTCCCCACGTGACACCAAAAGCTCTATGAGGAATATTGAAACCGATCTTATATTTTAAACCAGTATCAAGTTAAGTTTGTATTATTTTCTCTTCTTTTAACATCTGAGTTACGGAAAGAATTAGAGATTAAGTTTCTTTTATAATGTGTGCACTTACATTCTTCTAAACTACAAATATTTCTGAAAAATAAAGACTAGCGATTGGGAGCAAAATAACAATCCGTTCTTTTGTACCTGTTCTGAAAACGCGGCATACAGTTCTCAGTTTTCATGTGAGGTTTTTCATCCCAAGCGATAGAAGCTAATCAAACCGTTTCTCTCTCCTCCTCACAGTCTGCTCTTTGCTCATGGCATTCTGCTCTCATCTTCTTAGAAGCTCATTTTTCTTCTTTATTCTGACACTAATGTACTGTTGAACTCCAGCTTTTTCTGGAGATATTTATTTAACTAGTCAAAAGAAAATTCCGCAGCTAAGGAAAATAAAACAGTTTTTCCAGAAAATATATTGGATTGAGCATTTTTGAGACAAAATTGTTGTGTTTGTCAAAAATAAAATTTTACTAAAAAAATAAAATTTTAATAATTATTGTAGATTAAATAGAAAGTGTATGTATTTCATCTGATATTGTTTTCGCAAGAAACACAGGTTTGCATTTTTGAATTATTTACTTTTACAAGGAAAAGACAAGTTGTCATGCAAATTGCAACAAACCAAATGTCTAAATTCCTTAAGTACGTTTAAATAACAAGAAAGTATTAATCAATGTATCAGCATAAGAAAATCTCTTGCAATATGTTAAATTTTACGTGCAAATTATTTCTTTCTATTTTCTTCCTTCATTTTAAAATAAGACTCTCACACTTTCTCTTTATAAATTGTTTGAACCATCTTCTTATTTATTGTAAATTATTTCTATGTTTATAGGAGAGAAAAACATACTCACTCATTAACCAAATCTCTGGAACAATTAGATATACAGACTAGATCAGGGGTACTCAACATTTTTTAAATCGGGACACATATATATGATAACTATTTCACGCAGGCCATAACATGATAATTAATGAGAGTTTGATAGGATCACTATAAGATCAAAGACATTTAAAATGAAAAAAATTGATCAAAATATTAAAACTGATAATTTTGAATTTATTTTAAACTATATTAAATTCCATCAAACTCAACTTTTAAAAAATAGGATTTATGCATTTTTCGCCAGCCTCTTATTTCCATTTTACTCTGATAAAAGCAAAGCTGTCTTGTACTTTGATAATTTGATTTTTTCTTTTGACAAAGCCTCACTTATATATTTTTTTCAGATATTAATTTATCAAGTGCAGAATGGCGGCAAATTTTTGCTAAATTCCGGACTGAAATCAGTATTATTTGCTTAAAACTAGTTTAGACTTGCTTGTTCACTTTTTTAAGAATTTATTCAAATACTTTTTGATTCTCTGAAATAAATATTTAAATAAACAACATTCGAACAATTTCTGTATCAATTCCTACGTTTATCTTCAACAGTTTCATATGTTTGTCAATATATATAATATAACAAGTTTTACAGGATGCTTTCTGTATTTTGTGACATTACCACCGACAAAATATTTTGTTGCTATTGCAAAGATTTTTTTAGAAAATCAAATTTATCTCATTTTGAAAGAGATCCTCGAGAAAAAGAGCCATTGAAATGTTTGTGCTTAGTGGTATAGCAAAACTGTATTTTTTTTTAAAGAATATAACTTTTAAGGACAAATCGAACAAATTGTTGATCCATGTGTATTATTCTCACCGAAATAGTCAACATCTCAATCGTCTGGAAACAACATATAATCTTAAAATATTTTTCACTCAAAATACATAAAAATTAAACACAAATTAATTTCACCCATAAATTAGTAGATACTCCATTGTTTTTGTTTTCATTTACCGTTACAATTACAAAGAGGAAAAAAAGTTAACTCGCTATTCGTACAAGCACGACATCGATAGCAAAATTGATTTATTTGATTGCTTGCTTGATTGAATTTCTTGCTAAATTTTTAATCCATTGTTCTTAAATAATTGAATTTGTTAGTGAAACAAGCCATAACTGGGACATTAAGAAAGATCTGGTGGGCTACATGCGACCTGCGGGCCACAGGGTGTGTCTCTCTGGACTAGATAAATTGACAGATATCTCACTTTTTTTAATAAAGATCCACTGTGAACGGGTTTTGAAAAATTAACTCCCAAGAGGTGCTCTGGGAAGTTATAGACAAAAATTCTCCTTTTTATATTAATAGACCTACAATATTTAAATTTCGTAAGTATATTTCTTTTATCGATAAGAGATCCGTTAAGATTTGAGGATAAAGGAGGACGGACATAAAGGATAAATATACTTCGGTCTTAGAAATTCAAGTTTTGTCCTCTCTTAATAAAAAGAGGTGAGGGCTATAAGAATTATTTTAATACAATAGGAAGTTAAAGCCAGGATTTAGATAACAATGACTTAAAAGAAAACCACACACTACAGTATATGTTCATACAACGTCATGAAATACCCAGTGAAGCAGGAAAGTAACGGCAAGTGTTTTTATACACTAAAGCTAAATTTTAAGCATTTATTCCTATTCTTCTACACTTGTATGAAAATATTTTCAATATAAACCAGCTTATAGAAAAGAACTAACCCAGGAATAGTAAAAAATGTTCACCTAAATAGAAATTTTTCCATCCTAAATCCGGAATCAAACATATTTATGACATAAACATCATAAATAACGAAGTTCCTTATTATAATCACTCAGCATCTATGATTACTTTTTGAACAAGCTATAAATATTTTACCATCAAATACATATAGTACTTTTTTTTAAAAAAAACTTCATAACTTCATACATGTATTCAAATGGAAACGTAATTTTCGTATTGTTTCTGTGTAAATTGATAGAAAGGAAGAGAAAAAAAAACTCAACGGGAATTAGAAATTTTTAAACTTATATAACACATACAAAATATTGATATAACACATACACTATTGTATAACTCCAAGTAATTTTGATAATAAGTCAAAGTAATTTTAAAATGGTTTATAAACCTCATATTCTCGAATTTTGTGTTTCACTAAGAATGATGAATAATTTATATAGAAACTCCAGACATTTATATTTTATTTATAGGTTTGTCATTTTTTTTACTTTTTTTTATTTGTGTGCCTGGAACTCTGAGGCTTCAAATTCTACTTTTATACTTAAAACCTTGAATAAATAATAAGTTAAGCATCTTACTACTCATATCAAATTATTTCTCTATAAAATTATTTAAAATATTCGTACGCACTAGTATCGAATTTTGAAAAGCATCTGTATTATTTAAATATATTTATTAAACGAAATAGCAGCCAGAATATAATTAAATTGAAATGGGAAGGTTTGCATTAACTTAAACTTATTATTAACTATTTTAAGCAGACGCATTCATTTTTCATAAATTAATAGTACCATATATTTTTAGTCATAGGTATATAATCGCTATAACATTCATATTAATAGTTATTTATTCTAGTTAAGACCATTTTTTACAGCTTTTTAAAAACTCTTCTTTGGTGTAAGCAGTCTAAAATGAATATCTATAGATTTCACTTTTAAAATTTAAATTCTTCTAAAGAAAATGCTGTACTTTTCGCTGCAAGTATGAATAGTTGCATTTTGTGAATGAAACTATATATAATTTAGATGCTAAGTTTGAAAGTAAGGAATAGTAACTATAATTATGTTGTATATTTTGTGTATTTTTTTCAATGAATAAATAAAATATCTTTTTAGAATATGCATCTCCAAATCTACATTTCAAATTCCTCAATTAATCTCGATATTTATGACTAAAGCATGAATTTTAATTGAAATCATAATCTTAATCATTTGTTCAAATTCTAGTATATGTAAAATTTATACAATTTATATTTGTACAATTCTTAAAATTAATACTTTTTTTACTTAGAGATAGAGAAATTTATGTATTTATTTACATAATCTTGTATAGGATCTTAGACACTAATAAAACTAAAACCCTGTTCATTTTTTTAAAACTCAAATAACCAGAATCACAAAAGCTTTCATCACAAAGTGCTTTTTAAAGGCTTTACATAGTTGCGAAATTTGTATAATAATACTAGGCACAGAAAATTTTATTAGATATTTTATTATAATAAAATTATTTTATTGGTAGTAAAAGTTGCAGGTTATTAATAAAAAAGTAAAATTGAAACAATGTATTAAAATATTTTTAAGAAATCAAAATTTTACTGTTAAATTAATAATTTTTATAAGTAAATAATTTTTAGCCATCTGATAAAAAAATTTCAAACTACATATACTTCCAAAAATATTTATTTATCATAGCACGCAATAGAATGGAATTTCATATCTTCAAAAATGTTTGAATGGCACACCAAAATCGCCTCCAGACAAACATGAAAGCATTACCTTTCCAATAACAGACTGTCACTCTTTGATGCCTTCTCACATGAAATTGTAAAACCTTTGTATTAAAAGTAAACCAATGTTTGTGAAATAAAATTTTCACGAAGGACCATGTATCCACTTGTAACAGATTTATTTTGGTAAAAAGTGTCAAGAATATCACTCGGCTAAAAAGGGAAAGTAAGAAAAAGTAAAACCACAAGAAAAGATTTTTGGTGCTTGTATCACAAATTGAAACGCTGGGCACGGTTCCCGGTTGTTTGTCGATGCCGACTCAAACACAAACGAAATATGAAACTAAAATTGGATTTCTTATGTTGAAGATCTTCTCTGGAGGAAGTGAACCGTAGAGAGAGGTTTGGACTTCCAGTGAATGTAATATCTGACTTGTTTACTTACGATATCTGACCACAGGCTTGTGTAGTTTTGCTCCAGCGTTATCAGTTTGGACGTCAATAGAAGATCTGGAGAAAGTAAGTAAATCTAATTTTGAAAGAATCTCTGTTTATTCGGAGAATTTTTCATTAGACGTAACTTGGCCTCATCGAGACATTCTTCATTTTGGATTTTTTTTTCCGTGTGCGTGTATATATTTTCATGGTTGTTTCAAATCTGAACATTCATGTTTAATTTTATGCATACAATCTAAGATAAATATCACACAACTAACTTTAAACTCTTAACTTTTGCTTTAAATTTTCTTTTTTAAAGTAATTGCATAATCGTATACATTGGATTAAATTTCGTGTATGTAATATAAAATAAATGTCTATAAATTTTCGTTTTAAAGTTTAAATTCCTATTATAGGAATTAATACAAATTTCCTTGCAACAAAAGTAGTATATTAGTTTTCCATTATGAGTCTCCTTTCAAAACTTCTTTTAAAGTCTTGATTTTTCAATTCCTACTATTAGCTCTCACTCTCTCGCTACATATATTTATCTTGTTCAGATTTTTAATCGTTAATAAAATACTTTCTATTCATCCTATCAAATTCAAATAAATTTTTAAAACTTTTAAGGGATGACACTTGATGTTAATACAGTTTTTTCAAATATTAATTCCTTAATTACATTTTATTTTTAATTTATTCTAAGATATCTGTGGTAGTTATAACTATAACTGCAACAGATGGCGCCAGTACATTTTTAACAAAGGAATTGGCGTTACAAAAATTTTATATTACTTGTTTAGTTACTTATATGAACAAAATTTTCAACAAAATGATCGTGGCTGCCGAGTGGTCCTGGTCATGAACTCGTAGCCGACCGGTGAATCGTGAGCTCGAATCCTGGCGCCACTGAGGACCCACCGTGTAGAAGAGCTGATGCACGTTAAATCTATCATGGCTTACAGGCGTCACGTTGGAGTGGGATACCAGCTTAGGTGTCGTCCTTATCACTTGACAGAGGTTCATAATTGCAAGGTCCGTCGCCACAATAACCCTTGCGATGCTTTAGAGATGGACGTTAATAAAAAATAAAATTCAACTAACGAAAAAACGTGGAAGCCATTGATGAGCTGATTGAGTGAGGGATTTGAATTATTATCTCAATTGAGTGGTAGACTAAACCAAAAACTGGTGGACACTATGGTGTCGTCTATAAATAATACTAAAATGCTTCTCAGCATTAAGAAACAAATTATCTTTTCACACTTTTAAAGTTAGTTGTTGCTTATGCAACCTGTCTGACGTAGTCAGATCAAGGCCCACGAAATTCATCATGACAACTGTCTAGATAATAGGTTCTCAACGTGGGCGATAACGCCCTCTTGGGGGCGTTTGAGGCTTTCAGGGGGGCGGTAAAAGACCCAGAGAAAATTAGGGGGCGTTGAGATGGTACGGAAGGGCCTGGGAAGATTTACTAAACTTCGTCTACAAAAACTACAAAAATATGCTGATTATGTACTAAAAAAAGCAAACTTAAATACTGTTTACCTCATGTTGAGTGTATGCATTTAAATCATTTCTATTACGTGTGCGAAAATTCACATATTTCCGTAGTTCGGGAACTGGATGAAAAACTTAAAGATTCATTAAATTGAATTATATTGAAAATTTTTAATTTTCATTCACCTACATCAAATTGAATGATATAGAAAATTTTAAATATTAAATTAAAACTTTTCACATCTCATCCAACGTCACATGAAATATCTGATATACATAATACACGCAAAGTTAACAAAAAATAGCAAAAAATGATTGTAGAAATTCAATTATAATAAGTTTTTGATAAATACCATGATTTTTGCGCGCGCGCAATGCTGCAAGAAAATTGTTAGTATTATCTGTCCGTAATTCCGTTCTAACCACAATTAGTTGACGTATCTCTCTTTGCCCCGCGCTGGATGTTATGAACTAATCACTGCATGTTTATCTTTTTCCTGTCGATGTCAATGTGTTATATGTCTCGGACCTAATTAAGGCAGTGATTGCTCATTTTACTTTTCAATATCATGATCGCGTGCAATGGATCATAGAATTTTGAAGTTGATTTTTTCACTGTTGAGAGATACCTCTCTAGTATATGCAGCTCCTTTAACTTGAATCAAGTATAAGTAAAGAAAACCCCATGTCGGAAGCAAAAAAGAAGAAACGGCAGTACAGTGTGGAGTGTATACAATACGGATTTATCGAAAATCGCACAAATCTATCATCGCCAATGTGCCTCATTTGTCAAAAAACATTTTCAAATGAAGTGATGAAACCTTCTAGGCTTCAAGATCATCTTAATAAAATACATCCGGGTAAGAAAGACAAAGATATGAACTATGACTAGACATGAAAAAGAAGTTTGAAAATCAACTATCTATGTATATCAAAATGTTTTTCATCAGCTTCTAAGCAGACGATGACGGACTTCGAGCTTCGTACAACATGTCATAGTTGATTGCTAAAACAGGCAAGCCACATACAATAGGGGAAGATTTAATTTTACCAGCAGTTAAAGAAGTAATAACCATTGTGCATCATAAAACAGCTGCAGATATTATCCGAAAAATTCCTTTGAGCAATAGTTCTGTGCAAAGACGAATTGATGAGATGGCTGAAAACATTGAAGAATCGTTGTGCAATCAGTTGCAGACTTGTCAATTTTCAATTCAGCTGGATGAAACTACTTTACCAACCAATGAGGTATTGATATTGTCATACGTCAGGTTGATCAAAGATGAAAAAAATATGCCAAGAAATGTTGTTTGCTACCAATTTGGAAACAGTTACAAAAGGAGAAACCATATTTAATACACTGGAAAAGTTTTTTCAGGAAAAGAAAATCCCTTTTAATAATATTTTGTCAGTTGCTACGGATGGAGCACCGGCAATGATAGGGCGTCACAATGGCTTCATAGCGTGCTTAAAAAATAAAGTTCCTGGCGTGCTTGCTGTGCATTGCGTAATTCATCGCCAGCATTTGGTTGCGAAAATTTGAGCGAACGCCTTCATATGTCACTGCAGTATGTTATCAGAGCAGTTAATAAAATCAGAAGTAACTCGTTGAATGACAGATTATTTAGTTAGCTTTGCATTGCCAATGATGATGATTTTAATCGATTGCTGCTTTACACAGAGGTACGCTGGCTGTCAAAAGGTACTTGTCTGACTCGGTTTTATAATCTCTTTGGGTCTGTGGTAGAGTTCCTAGGAAACTAAGACATGGGATTGCGTGACAACCTCATCCCATCAAAGAACGATATTGCATACCTAGTAGGCCTGTATAAATTGTTTAACGCTGTCTATCTCCAACTTCAAGGCGATGACTTAAACTTGATTAAGACTAAATGCAGCGTTGCTGCTTTCGTGTCCAAACTGTTATTATATAAAAGAAATATCGGCAGACGCGAATTCAATAGCCTCCCATATTTGTCAGCAGTATCATTTGAGCACGATGACTTTCTTGTTTACTGTCAACACTTGGAAAACCTCCATAGTGACTTCAAGGAACGATTCCATTCCAGAATGGGTTTTGGATCATTTTTCAAATGTCAACACAGCAGGGGATCATCCCAGTTAGTAGAAGAACCAATAGAACTGATGACAAATGAGGAATCAAAAATTAATTCAAGAATGGTACCAAGAGTGTTGGCTACAGAATTCGATTTCACAACTGTACTCAGGATTATGGTCGATTGTTCAACGATTTTTGATAGCATTCCCACCTTCATATTTAGCAGAACGTGGATTTAGTGCTGTAGCAACATTGGTAACCAAAAAGAGAAATTGGCTCCATGTTACTGAACGCCGCGACTTACGAATGTTTTTAAGTAAAATCAAGCCTGATACTGACGAACTTCTTAAAATGCATCAAATTCAACCTTCTCATTCGTTAAGTTAGAAATCTGATGTCTTTAAATATTAATAAAAATACTTTTCAGTATAATTAAGTATGCGTTTTGATTGTTCTCATGCAAACAGTCTTCTTTAAACAAAGAAACAGGGAAGGGTCATATCTGCTGCCAATATAATATATGCGAGCTACAATAACAAGTTTCTCATTCGAATATTTAATTATGTACATGTATTTCCTTTCCATTACTTGTAGATTCGAAGAGTCATAAACTAAGACTGGCTGGCGCTATTTTGTACACTCAGCATTTTTTCCCCCACTCAGATGTATATAGCTGTTTATGATTTCTGTAGTGTACGTGTTGTCTTTGTCTGTGAACAGTGGTAAAAATGCTTCGTCCACTACATTTCATTTCGTATATTATCCAAGAAATATAATTAGATATTGTAACCAGGAACTTTAACGTGGGATTCTTGAAGGCTGAAACTGACTATTTATTTAGACCTGCTTGTCTAAATCACCTGCTTGTCTTTATAACAGGTAAGCTGAAACTTTTATTCCTTTCTTTTAAAAAAAGAAGAAATTCAGTAGCGTTTCAATACCAAAAATATCATATCTACGACTAAAATATATTATATTACACATTTAAATATATCCGTGGCAATAGCTATCTTAGATTCGCACTTAAAAAAAATTTGGAGCTTTAAAAAAATTAATTAAAATTATATATATTCTATTAGTAATAGAATATTCTCTTAAAATTTAATTCTTGTTTTCATCATGTATTATATACGCTCTTATTTATCTGGAGTGGTGAGGTGATGGTATCAAAATATTCACTAGAAAAGGGGGTGCCAGTTCAAAAAAGGTTGGGAACCTATGGTCCAGATCTACGCCTGTCATTAGCCTAAGCTTTGAGCCCCCTGAAGGTGACAGCACGATTTTTGCTCGATAGATGGCGATATTATTCGGAACCACTGATTTAACAAGCACGTACTCCGTGTGTACTCGGAGGGTATTTGGTGACATAGGGCATCGAACCCCCCCCCCAGGCCATCCAGTATGTGGTCCGATGCTCTAACTACTAGGCTAACCACGGCCCCCTAAAGTTAATAGATTTACTATTATTCACGTTGCCCATCCGGTTTTGTGGTTACCGACGCTAACTGCTATGCCGTAGGGCCTGGGTTCGAATCCCGGAGAAGGTATGGATGTTTGTAAATGTATAGTGCGGCACTTTTGGTTTAAAAAATTAGTTAACAAAAAAGGAAAAAGCAAGAAAAACTTTTTTTTTCTTTGTTTGCTTTTGAGAGAAATTATGTGTTATATGAGTGATTTCCTATTATACGAAAGCTGATTTTTAACTTCTTTGAGTAAAGTTTGTTGTTAAAAGTAAGTAAACTATTTTATAAGGTTCCTTTGTTTACTATTTTCATGCAAGCAGTCGATGGATAACGTAAAAATATCATCTCGAAATTTTTAGTTGTACCTCTTATTTCATATATTAATGTTGTCTATCATTTCATTACCTGCTACCATAAACAATATTTTATCCTGTAATTTAAATGCAAAAAAATATTTTAAAAGGAAACCAGCAATTTAATTATTATTACACAGAACTACATTTTCTCTGCAAAGTAAACTAAGGTATTTATGAAATTGTATTTTAGAGAAGAACAGGTTTCAATCTTTACATTAAAAGAATGATGGGGATTGTGTGGTTAAATTTTTCATCCCACTTACTATTTAAAGTCCTTTTAGCTTGTGTTTCTTTTGAAGAATAAATTTAATTTTTAAAATAGTAAACGTATTTGTGTGTAATTTTCTTATTTTATTTTCAAATTAATATTAAGTGCTTTAAACTGATTTTTAATTATTTGCATTACATTGAGCAATACATTTTCTATCAGCATAAACAGTTTAAAAGTATAAAAAAACTTTAAGAAGTGTCCACACACATATGCACATTTGTGCTTTATGTTATACTAGCCGTTACCCACCCGCTTCGCTGGTATTCCATGATGTTTTATAAGTTTATACTGTTTATGGATATATATAAATTATTGATCAATAAGTCCTAGCATTAATAATTAGATTGTATTGAAAAATATACATATACCTGTAACTGTTGCCTCTTGATAAAAAAAAGGGCAGAATCCATCAATTTGTATTTTCTAAAAATCTCTAAAATTGAAGTATAGAATGATGTTTGCTCTTTTGTAATCGTATAACCAAATGCATTCCCTCAAAACCAATTTTCGGTGAATCTCTACTCCGTAAATTGAACATGCAAGCCAAATTTCAAGTCTAAATCTAACAGGGGAAAAAACGAAAGTTTTATTATCAATATCCCCGTAATCCCGTTGAGAGCCGTTTTCCAAAACAACCGCTCTTAGCAGATTTCTATTCAACAAAAGAAAATGCAAGCCAAATTTCATTATCATAGTCCTTGTAGTTCGAATACAGGAATGTTTTGTCAATACGTCCCAGTAACCCCTGCCCCCCAGGAGTTGATTTAAGTAAAATACATTCTTAGTGGATCCTTATTCAACAAAAGAAACATGCTTAACAAATTTCAAGTATATGGGTCTAACAATTAAAACAGGAATTTTTTCCTATAACTAACTCCCTTGCCCCTCGCAAACCCTCCTTGGGGGTCAATTTTCGTTTTACTCTTTGCTAGGGAATTCTATTCCATGAAAGGGACATGCCTACCAATTTTCAAGCAGGAAGATCTAATAGTTTACAAATGGAAATATTTACCGATTACGTCCCTTATCTCCCGAAATTAAACTTAGTAGTTGATATTCGCGAAACCCATTTTGTAGCGGTTCTCTACTTTACGAAAGGAATCTGCTTATCAAATTTCAAGACTGTACGTCTAATAATTTTAAAATGGGATAATTATCTATAACGCCACTTGAGCCCCGCAACGCCTCTTGGGGTCTGTTTTCACAAAACCCATTTTGTAGTGGAATTGCACTCTATGAAAGGAATCTTCTTACCAAATTTGAAGACTGTACATCCAATAAATTAAAAATGCATAAACATTATTAATAACGCCCCTTGAGCCTCCGCAACACCACCTAGGGGTCGATTTTCACAAAACACATTATATAGGGGATCTTTAATCAATGAAAGGATTCTGATTATCATATTTCAAGACTGTACATCCAGTAGTTCAAAAATGGAAATAATTATCAATAACCCCCCTTAAAAATCCCACTTGGGAATCGATTTTCACGAAACCCGTTTTGTAGTGTATCTCTATCCTATGAGAGGAATCTGCTTACCCAATTTCAAGACTGTGCGCCTAATACATATTTTAAAAATAGAAATAATTATTTATATCTGCCCTTAACCCCCCGCAACACCCCTTGGGGGTCAATTTTCCCAAAACCCCTTTGATAGCGGATATTTACTCCATGGAAGAAACATTCCTACCAATTTTCAAGCAGGTAGGTCAAGTAGTTTAAAAACGAAAATATTTATCTATTACGCCCCTTAATCCCCCGCAACGCCACTTAGAGGTCTGTTTTCACAAAACCCATCTTATAGCTGATCTCTACTCTATGAAAGAAATCTATTTATCAAATATAAAGACTGTACGTCTAACAGCTTAAAAATCGGAATTTATAACGCCCCTTAACTCTCCCCCCGTAACACCCCTTGGAGGGTCAATTTTCCCAAAATCCATTTTGACGCGGATATTTACTCCATGAAAGAAAATTGCCTACCAATTTTCAAGCAGGTAGGTGAAGTAGTTTAAAAACAGATATATTTATCTAGTATGCCCCTTAATTCCCCGAAACGCCACTTAGAAGTGTGTTTTCACGAAACCCGTTTTGTAGCTGACCATTATTCTACAAAAGGAATCTATTTATCAAATTTAAAGACAGTGCGTCAGATAGTTTAAAAATGGAAATAATCTTCTATAACGCCCCCTAAGCCCTCGCAACGCCACTTGGGGGTCGATTTTCACCAAACTCGTTTTGTAGCGGATCTCTACTCTATGAAAGGAATCCGCTTACCCAATTTCAAGATTGTACATCGAGTAGTTTAAACATGGAAACAATTGTTTATAACGCCCCTTGCATTTTGAATTTCGTAAAATCCGTTCTTAGCGGATGTCTACTGTATGAAAGGAATATGTCTACCAAATTTCAAATCTGTAGCTTGAATAGTTCCAGAGATATCGTGATTAGTCAGTCACTCAATCAGTCGCTTTTCTCCTTTATATATATAGATTTTTTTTAATTTTACAAGTAGTGATGGGCTAAATTAGTTCATACCCTTCCATTCTTTAATTTCAATTTATAATACTTTAGGATTTTCTTATCATTTTTAGAAAAAAACAGAATATTTACTCCTTTTCACTTTCTAAGAAACGACATTTTTTTTATTCTAGAAACAAAAACACATGGAAAATGTAAGCGTTAAATCCTTTGATTTCATTTTTAAGGAAAAAGCTCAATTTTTTTAGCTAGTTGAACTTAAAAATTCTAAATAAGAGGAAGAATTGCCAAGAAAAATCATATATATTGTTTTTTTTCTCCAATATCAAATTATGCTGCTCTTAAAAGAAAGAGGATATACTGTTCTTAAAAGAAAAAGAACAAAAGAAAAACATACAGAAATAAGATGAAAAAGAAAGCTCATGCTGTACTGAAAATATAATAAAAATTTACTAATATATCAAATCTAAAAGCAAAGATAGCCAAAGAAAAACTCACTTCAAGGAGGTGAATAAAATCACCAAATCCAGCGCTGCAAAAGTTGAATGATGAGGTACTGATTGATGATGACAGGCTGGCCATGTTGCCATTTCTTTTATCCTGCGCCATGTATATAAAGCCCATTTTAAAGTAATTGAAAAATGGTGGTCAGAGAGAACTTCGAGAAAGAAAATATAAATAAAAAAACTGTGAAAAAGCGGATATGATTCAACAAAGACCTTTTGTATTTGAAAAAGAAAATGTAGAAGATAATTTTGTTGTCGTACAAGTTTCATAAGCAGTTAACCCTGAAATTTCAGTTTGAAGCGTAATCCATCTTAAAAGGAAAAAGAACAACAAAGTAATTCTTTTGCAGACATTTTTAGAACGTCTGAATATGTATATTAAATTAATCTGGTAAAAACAGTATTCTTTAGAAAGTAATTAAATAAATAGATTATGTGATTATTTCACTTTGCTGTGAATCAAGGATTTAAAAATTCGTAGAGTTTAATTGATGAATTAGTATATTAATTAATAAAATATCTATTGTCACTGTTCCACAGTTCTATTTCTTTCAGGGGAAAGATTCCTTTAAAAAAAAAGAATCGTCATTCACACCTTTGTTAGACACTTCAAATAATAACATTGTACTAGCTGCATAGCCCGGCGTTGCACGGGCTTTTACCGAGTGTATAACTTCTCAACATTAGCACTTTCAGTGTTGGTCATGATTTCTTTTTTATATGCCTTTAAAATTCCCTTTTCCGATTATTTTTTTTACTTCTTTGCCCCGTTGTGAGGGTTTCTTCTCCTTCCGCTTAGTCCGGCGTTGCACGGGCTGTTACCGAGTGTATGTAATTAATCCCCAAGGAATTTCCTCTTTCCCTCATGATGGTACACTTCTCTGTGTGCACTCGTGCTAGTGAGTGATTTCTATAATTTAATTCTATGTTAATTTAAATCCATTATTGTTAATTAATTTCTAAAAATCTTACCGTTAGCTATTGAAACGATTGCTTATTTTTGGATGTTTGTATGTTAGATTAAAAATATTTTAGTATAAACAAAAAAAAATTACTTTGGGAGGAAAACCCCGGCCTTAAACGGGTTTCGCCGAGTGCATATAACTTTTTGTTAATAAAAATTTCCTCTTCCTCACTCGATGTCATTACTCCCTGGTTTGTGAGTGATTTCTCTATTTTCATTCAAATTCCCTTTTACGAAAGTTCTTCCACACCTTTGTTGTGTCGGACGGGTGTGAACCCTCCATTTAGCCCGACGTTGCACGGGTATTTGCAACATTATAACTTTATCCTAATGGAAATTTCCTTTTCCCCTCTCGGTGAGGACTTCTGGGTGAGGGTGTATACGCGATGCGAGGGATTTCTATACTAACGTTATTAAAATTATCTTTACCGAAATGTCTTCAATCTCTTTTCTTTTACAGACAGATTTCTTTTCTCTCAGCTTAGCCCAGCGCTACACGGGCTTTTACATGTATAAACTCTTTTCCCCTCTTTTTTTACAGTGATAAGATCTTTCTTTAAATTTTTATTTTCGATTTGTAATTTACAAAACTGATCTAGTTTTATCCACAAGAAAACAATGTACAATTTTATTAAATAATTAATTTTGTAAAAAAACTATTGATTTAGTTTTTTTTTTAAAAAAAAATATTATCTTATATATGCATTTTTATTGAATAATGAATGAAAAATTTCTAACCGTTACCTATTGAAACAACTGCTTATTTTTGAATGTTTAATTATTCGGTTAAAAATATGTAACTATAAAAAAAGTATTGGAGAGAAAACCCAGACATTTGTTTGCATTCACTATATAAAGAAAGATTTAAAATGTAAATAATACTATCTGATGAAAAACATTTCAGCATTTTCTTATATTCTCTTAAAGTTTTTCGCTACATTACTTTTCTTGAAAATAAAGAAAACTATCAGTTGTGATGTATTAGAAAGTTGTTTGTCTGCACAAGCTTCATAAGCCTCATTGGTCAATTCTTTCGTAGATTTATCCCAATTAATTATTGTAGGCATTTGGTGATTTTGGAGGAAAAAAAAATTTCGTGGCATTTTTATGGTTGCTTGAAATGGAAAAGTACCATTTTTAAAAATATTTTATGTGCAAAAAAGAAGAAAATGAAAAATTTTCAAAATTAAGAAATGTTATAATTTTTTAAAGAAGTTTTATAATATTCCATCTCAGTCTAACTTGGCAGCGTTGAGAAATGTACACAATGTACCAATCTACTAGAGAAATAGCTGTAAGTTTCTTTCTTTTGGAATTTAATTCCAAGAAAATCGATAGAAATTTGTAAAAAAATGTCATACGTTGTAGAAATTAGGATTTTAATAAAATATTTTTCAACTTAATCACATGTTAAAAGCATTTATTTTTTAAACAAAGTGAGTTAATACAGTCAACAGAACAACGTCATGAAATTCCAAGTTTGGCTGAAAACCGATTTTCGACGCCTGCTTTTGTCACATCTGTAACAATAACATTGCTGCAACAATGGAGACAAATCAAAATTTGCACGAAAAAAACGGGGTTTTTTTAGGTTTTTAATTAATATCTTTTCAACTAATTACAATATCGGAATATAAATGGGCAATACGGCTTCCCCGGATCATTCCCGATCTTTTGGTACCTTCCGCGAGTTTCTGCGTGGTGCGGTTCGTGAGAAGATAGACGCACAAAGATAGATACATAGATAGATAGATAGGTACATACGTTTGTTTACCTTCGGATTTTAATAGTGTAGATTCCTTCGGAAAAGTTTTCTTTTTTCATTAGAATTAGAAGTACATATTTTTCCCAAAGTATTTTAAGAGTTATTCAAAATAGTATTTTATTTTTACAATTATCCTCTTTTAGAAAAACTGACAAAAACTTTTTACTTTAAATATTATTTTCTCTTCTTTTTAGGCATCAGATAAGGAATTGTTTTCAAAAGATTCTTACTTATTAATAATCCGTCTATTTTGTGCATACTTCATTTAATTTGTAACAAAGTCTAAAGTAACATTACGGTCTATTCTCTCTAATTCGAGTTTTCCTCCATCCAACCAAATTGGCACTTAAAACTAGAACAACGCTTCTATACAAATTTGAACGTAAGGTGACCAATTTTTTTTACAATGAAAAGGAGAACGAAAAATTTAAGAAATAATTGCAACGTAAACATACGAAATATTTTAAGAATTCAAACAAAAATACACGACTAACGCTTACACCCCTTTTAATTATTTACTTAAAAGCGTATTTTTCCACATTGTAAGATTTTTTTGTCAATAAATTCTATCTTTGTCAACTTTCTAATATATCGGAAATCGGAGCAAGAAATACCCTTCATATTGAACTTTACGTAAATGCTAGAATTATATATATATATATAAAGTATCAACATTCAAACTTGTTCTGACTTATCCAAAAATCATTACCAATTGAAAAAACTCTTTCAACTGCTACATTTCTTCCAGGGCAGCACAATGTCAATTCAATAGAAAAACTAAATTTTCATATGGAATATGTTAATTTTTGAAATGATTAAATACTTCCACTCATCTTTTATCAATTTCAACATTTTGGTATTCCCTGCTTTAATTTATCATTTTAAATATACATTCAGTTTTCTAATTTCTTCAAACAGTCAAATGTCATCGATTTTAACATCATGCTGAAGGGAACTTCTTTGAAAGAGATGCTGTCACAGGGAACTGATTCTGTAAGTATAATGATTTATAGGACCAGTTTCTCTTTTTGTGTGTGTGTGTGTGTGTGTGTGTGTGTGTGTGTGTGTGTGTGTGTGTGTGTGTGTGTGGTGTGTGTGTGTGTGTGTGTGTGTGTGTGTGTGTGTGTGTGTGTGTGTGTGTGTGCGTTACACCTTGTATGTTCACCATTAATCTTTTGAATCTTTTATGAAAAATAGATGCTTGATTATGTACAAAATTCATTAATATCTCCTATAATTCATAATGTACATGACGCATAACAGTTCGGTCTGGTATCTCTGAATACAGAGATTAACAAATTAGATTTAAAATATTGAAAAGGTCACGTATACTGAGATGGATACAGTGAACCTTGACCCTAATGGGCTGCTACGCCTCTGAGTTTAGTTTAGTGAGAATTTTTGTATTTTATTTTTTATTGTATCAGAATGTATATTTCGTTTTGCTGCCTTTGAGTAAATTATTACATTTTAAAAAATAATATTTTATTCTGGAGTTTTCGATACGGTCGCACCCTCCACATAGGGTTTTCACACCATCTAGAGGGGGGAGGGTGCTCCACTGTTTGAGAAACACTACCTTACTCTGTTTTAAACATGTTTCAATTATGCCACATTTATTGAATGTTAAAACACCATTTAAAAACTGCTGAGTTTTAAGGGGGGGAAATGACTTCCTTTTTAATTAAAACTGCATATCTGAGTAACCTGTACATATCATTATATTTACATGCTCCGGGAATATTTCGAATTTCTTCAGGAACATTCTGCAATTCCATTACTTCCAATGGCGAACAATACCTTATCCTTTAATTACCAACTCGCCAAAGAACTAAAGTACTTGTTCAAAGCAATTTGCACTTGACTAGAACACTGCCACTCTAAATATCCATCACACTTGAAAATCCATTTTATCCAATATATACTTCAAAAGCCATTCCCCATTGAAACATACCCTTGCCATTGTTACAGCCTCTAAGTTACCGGAACAGCCCCACTCTCAAAGTGTTGCTTATAATATTTATTAAAGTCGTAGACGGAAACCTTCTACTGCAAGCAGGCTTTCCATTATATCACTAAGAACTTCTTTGTTTTAATCGCTTAGAGTATCTCATCACGTTGTTAACAGAGCCCAGAAGCTCTTTTATGTTCCGCTTATCCCATTCAGGGATACTTTTAATCGCCTCATTTCGTTACGGAAGTAAAGTTGATAGCAGAAATGGATTTCCTATCACAGGAGTCGACACGTTGTTTCATAGTTCACTGCTGGCGATGCAAGAATGGATCATCCAATCAAAATGAGTTAGGGAAAGGGCAGTGCTGAAGTCGTGTTGTTGAAAAGCTCTTTAACGAACCTTTGATGAACTTTCTCAAAGACAAGGTAAGTGGAAAGATTTAGCGAAATTTAATCTAGGAAAAGTTAGTGATATAGATCTGCTTGCCTTTCACTTTGGTATTTCGATTTAAGCATTCCTTCATTAGTTATTGTTTAAATTTACCCACATAAAGTTCATGCTTATTTTATGTGACTCCTGCATATGAAAAAAAAAGGATTCCTGTCTCAAAATTTTCGTAAATTAAAGTATTGAATTTTAAATGTGTAATATTAAATGAAAATATTTATTAAAAAGAAAACTATTATTATTTTAAAATATTTTGATATTGTTTCGATTTTTAAAATAACATTTTCGAATGATATATTGTATTATATTTCGAATGGTATAATTTATGATAACCAACACGTGTGAAATAATTTTACTTTTTTAAAAAAAAAAAAAAATCAAATCTTAAAAGCTTATTTTCAAGTTTTTAACATGAATGTGATTCGCCTTTTCCATAATTTCTAAACTATTATAATTTAAATAAAATTTTAAAGTATTACCGCATGCATATTGTCATAAAAGTAATCATCGAAATATTTTCTTTCATCGGTGGTTATTCTACTGTAGAGTAAATTCACAGGATTCTAAAGCAGAACATCTACATAGTGGACTGTATTAACTCTATTTTAATTCACACAATATATAACGCAGTCACGATTATGTGGCTAACACCACGTCACAAGTCATTCTCCCTTCTCTAAGTCGTTCTCATTCCCTCTGTCACCCCTTTGGTCAGTGATCACGCACTTCCAGTGGGTGGAAGGATTATCAATT
This sequence comes from Trichonephila clavata, assembly GCA_019973975.1. Taxonomy (NCBI): domain Eukaryota; kingdom Metazoa; phylum Arthropoda; class Arachnida; order Araneae; family Nephilidae; genus Trichonephila; species Trichonephila clavata. The sequence goes on from BMAO01015980.1 coordinate 27,632, forward strand.
GGAAACCTCTACTTTAGAAGGGGGACAGCGTTAGAAAAAAGTATACATCTACACTTTCACAACAAGCACAATGAAATACAGGGTGTCCGAATTAAATTACTGAAGTTCAACAGTCTATTTAAAAAATCTACTCTAGATATGTTGGCGGTATTAACCAAATGTAGATGCTGAATTGTTAGACTTTGAGACTATTTATTTTCCGCGTGTGACTCACGTCCAATTGAGAAATTTGGGGATCAGAAAATCTCCATACTGTTCAGGAAGTGTAAAGAAGTATTCCAAAACATTTACCCTGACTTTGCAAATTTACACAATATTCTAAATGCAGCACTTACAATCCACTGATGCTTTTCTACTAGACGGATCCCCTCCATATTGAGGCACGGATTTTCGAGCATTTTTTTATACTTTTCTGACCGATGAATAAAACGTTGATGCTTAATTTCCTGTCCATTAATATCCCCAGACCTTACTCCTCTGATTTTTTTTCTTTCTGAAGATCTCAAAAGTAAAGTCTGCTCAAGAAAGATTTGTGATGTGGTCGAACATACTTTAATAATCGCTGTTTTTGCTAATGTTACTACGGAAATGATACCGTGGACACAGCTGCATTAGAAAAAGACACATTGGGATTCCTGCGACACAGTTTAAATTTTTCCTTATGTTTTTTTAAACTTTCTATTAATTATAGTAGCTCCTCCATATTAGAGATATTTGATTCTGACACTCTGTATGTGTCCTTTCCGATAAAATATTGAACAATATAAAAGTGAATAAAATCATAAATTGAACTAGTTTGGTCTGATTATTGCTTCTAAATAAACGTAAGCCAAACATAGGATCAAAAAATTACATTTCTGTATGAAATTGTTATCTAAAATGGTATATAACTATTAGCTTAGATATGATTGAAAAACACCTAATTCTTGTGTAATAAATTTTCTTATCAGATATGAGACATTTTGTCGTATGTTATATAGCGGTTCGAGGTAGCCAAATGACCTGGGTGGAGAGTTTTTATGGAGATTAAATTTCAAATATAGCCGCAATATAAAATCGGGTTTTCACCAATACTGTTTTTAAGGAATTATTGAGTTTTCTCTATTTTCAATGAAATTGAAATTCGAAATCCTCTCACAGCGTGTCTTTAAATTAAGAAGTGTAAACTTCCCAACTTAACCATGCAAAATTTCTCTGGTGTGCTAAAGTAAAACCTGCTCAAAACGCCATATCCATTTTATAATACATGTATCCTTACATCTTTAATTTTATGTTTGTAAATCCTTGTAATATATTCCTATAATTTTATACATCTAACAGGAAGCCTCTTTGACACATTCAACAACACTTGCCTGAGTATTCGAGTGAACAGTCATACCGCATACATCCAACTCTTTTTTTACACGATTTTGAAACAATACAGTGCACGAATTTTAAAAAAAACTGGGAACTCGTGCTTTTTGAAATAAAGACAATTTGAACGAGTTTATGATAGTATAGAAGTCGATACTGCAGCGTTTCTCAAACTGTGAGAAGCACACCCTAGAGCAGTGATTCCCAA
>BMAO01015981.1:0-40834 GCA_019973975.1 Trichonephila clavata
AAACTTTATGTTGATTCGACATTTTTCAGGCAGAATGCAGTCGCTCGAGTTCACTCAGTACTCCCAACTGCCGCGATCGATTAAAGCGAAAGTGCCTACATGGATAGAAGAGGTGTGTGGGAGAACGTCACCAAAACAGTTGTTGCCAATTCCAATCCTGTTTCAAGCTACACACTTAGCCTCGTTATTACTGTGTCACATCTTGTATGTGAGATGTTTGGGGCGTCGTTTGTTAGATAGTTAAGACCAAGAGCTAATTATTCTAACACCAACAAAAAAAGAAGACCCTCCATACATTACTAAATACTAACACAATTAAACGTGCGTCGTTGCCACGAGATTAAGTTCGTCTTTTAGGTACTCACTTCGTGGTTTCCTTTTGTCTCGCTCACTCCCTCACTTCTCTCTTTGTCTTTGTGTGGGGATCTCAGAACGCATCCATGTGAAGAGCGCTCAATCACGTGTCATGGCCCTAGCAGATGCTGATATCCCATGAGCCCTTCACATGTACATATGTTAATCGAAAATTAGAAACCGTAGAAAACAACAGAAAATAATTTTCGAATCAATAATGAAATAATCGAATGTAGCACAAAGTAAATCTTTACGGTGAAAAATGGAATGACCAAAATAACGATTTCTTTTTGGCCGAAATTTAGTTGTGTGACTTTTTTAAATATGTTTACAAAATTTGGTAGCTCTAGCTGCATTATTTTGCGAGTTCAAGTTTTTTTGAACAGTATGTCGGAGCGAAACCGAAACTAAAACACATGACGTCTACTTCTGACGCTGTCATATTAACCCAGTAAAACTTTTTCGTCTCGTGGAACCCTTAGAACTATAAGATGTTTTCAAGGAACCCCATTCTATACACACAGAATGTATCTTTAAGTAATATTTAAAGCAGATATCACATAAAGTTATAGGTACTCTATACTGGTGTTTGTAGAAAATGTAACATCATTAAGGATTTATCAGAATTAAATGCACAAACGACTTGTATTAGTGCAAATAAATGACGAAATTTTCAAAGCAAAAAAACAATATTAAGTGTCCGAAATCAGTATTTGGTGTAGCCACCACGCGCTGCAATAAGTTTTGCTATACGAAGTGACAGGGGTCAAACAGATCTTGAATGTCTGCTTTTGGAAGAGAATTCCATATTACTTGTATGTGCCGCAGAAGTTCATCTTTTGAAGCTGCAGGACGCGGATCATGAGCGAGACGCCAACCAACCAAATCCTACACGTGCTCAATAGGCGACATATCCGGTGAATTAGCAGACCAAAGAAAAAGTTGCATGTGTTAGGCCGAACAAAAGTCTCGAACACTCTTTCCAGCATGTGGGCGTGCATTATCCTCCTGAAAGATAGCTCCAGGGACGCCTTGAAGTAATGGAAAGACTTCGGGCTGTAGCACTTTACGTACGTATCTGTTGCCATTGAGATTACCCTGAATTCGTAGCAAATTGAATCGTGAATGATACAAAATCGCTTCCCAAACCATAACTCCGGGTGTTAGGCCACTATGTCGTTCGATAACGCACTCTGGAAGGTACCGTTCATCGGCGTAGCTTCTAACACGAATGCGGCCGTCAGGGTTCCCCAAATTAAAGCGTGATTCATCCGATAAGACAATTTGGTGCCAATAAGCTTGCCAGGCTCTGTGCTCATGAGCCCATTGCAGATGCATCCTTTGATGGCTTGCCGCGAGGGGATCCTGTATAAAGGCACCCTTGCACGTTATCCACGATGCAGCAAACGTCAACGAATTGACGATGCCGACATTAATACACATGTAACAGTAGATCAACTTCCTGGAGGAAGCTGTACGGTCATTCACCGCCCTGCGGTGCAGATGTCGATCGTCGTGCGCTGACGTCACCTTCCGTCGTCCACTGAGTTTTTCCGAGTTGTTTGGTGCTTCTCGGTCCACTGCTTCCAAATTCGCATCACTGTGGAATTGTTCCGCTGCATACGAGCTCCTATTGTGCGATAGGGAAATCCTCCTTCTTTAAAGCCGATAATCCTCCCCCGTTCAAACTCCGTAATTTGTTGCAATTTCTCCTTATTTCGTCGTGGAGGCATACTTAGGTCTCACTAAACGTTCGCCTCTAACAAATAATCATTAACTATTTACAACGTTCCGCTACAGCCCTCTATTTATACGCTTTCAGCATCAGTTCAGAGGGCGTTGCACACGCCACGCATGCGCGGTGGCTCTGAAACTTTACCATTTTACGTAACATCCTATAATTGATATTTTCTGCAAAGTTCATTTAATTCTGATGATTCCTTCATGGTGTTGCATTTTTTTTATAAACAACTGTGTATATAAATACAAGTAAGCAAAAGTATTGGATTTGATATTTTAATGTGATTTTAATACAATTAATGGAATTAATTCATGATCCACCTCACCCTGCATTGTAACTGGGATATGTGCTGGACTACTGAAACTATCAGTCACGTTTCATATAATTTTTATAAATATTTTTTTGTAGCCCCACTCACACTGAAAGATATTTTTCACTTGAATACATTGTTCTAAACAAGGCATTGAAATTTTTATATCTGTGTCAGAAATCCTGTGTTGCATGAATTTGTAATTTAAAATTTAGGAGCTGTTCTTGCTAAAATCTAGATTTAAACGTCGAATCTGTATGATATGACGGTAAGTTGGGCCCACTCTATCTATATTTTACCACAAATGAAAAATAGTTTATTTTCCATTCGAGACTATTTAGTTTTTAAAAACATTATACAAAATAGAGTAAAATTATTTCGGGGAGCCCGGTATAGTAAAAACAATAGTCACAATCTAGTTGGTAGCAAATATAAAGAGAAAAAAACATTTTAATAATATTTCATTAAATTATAATCAAAGGTGAAAAAAGCATTACAAAATAAAGTTATTATGTGTAATTAAAAATTTCAGTTTATAATGACTGGGCAATGATACATACGTCATAGAGTATGCGAATCCACATTTTGCTTACACATTAAAATTTTTACATTTTTTAACTTGTGGAGCCCTTGATTATGCTTTGTGGAACACCTGGATTCCGTGGAACACAGTTGAAAACCACTGTTCTAGCCTAAAAATATTCAATTTATTTACTTCTACGAGAAATTCTAAAGCTTAACACTTTAGTTAGAAGATAATTAATTCAATTGTTTTTATTGAAGAGTGAAACATTATTGCGTTTTGCTTTTAATTCTTTTTTAAAATTCTAAGTTCATTAGTATAAAAAAAAGGTCTTTTTTCAGAGTCAATTATGTAACTAATTTATTACTGGATATTTTTAAATATTAATTTGAATATCGTTTGATATAATAAGTGAACTTTAATTCATCACGCCAAGACGAAAATGATCCAGTCTTGCTAGTAAGCAAAAAGCAAATAAGAGAGGGTGCAACAGTGATGAAACTGATGTTTTTTAGGAAAGAATAAATCTTTTTTTCCATCAGCATTACAAGACAGAAATATGAGATGCACTTTAGAAGACAGCTGCTTGAACGATCTAAATTATAATGGAGTTTCTGAAGCTCTTCATTATATTTGATAATGGATGAACAATTTTTTTTTAAAAAAAAGAACCTTTGAAAAACTTACTGTGTTATATGTTTGCAAATCTTATTCACTAAAAATTGACATTAGTGAAAGACTTGAATTTTCTACAAAAATCTCTGTATTTTGTGCTTCATGCGATGTAATTAAATCAAATAATTTTACATCCAGGTGAATTTCTTACATTGAAGGCAATGAAAACCAATTTGACAGAAATATGCGCATGGTGCAATCATTTTTAAGTGTTGGGAAAGGCCATGGAAAAACTTTGTATGTTAATGAATATGGATTTACCCTCTATAGCAGAATGTTTAATACGTGCAAAAAGCTACTGGCTAGATCTACAGAAAAAATGCTTGAATTGTGTTCGGTGAAAGGGGCCGATAAAAGTAAAAGTTATATAGATATTATTTTGGATTTCTAACTCGAGGAATTTCATCTCAAATAGGCGTAAGTTGTGTGATTGACATTCTTACTGGATTTGCCATGAATTTTGAAATTATGTCCAAACACTGCATTGAACGCAAAATCTTATTTGGGAGAAAATTCAGCAGAATTTCATGTATGGTATGAAGGACATATATCTTCTCATGTGCTATTAATCACATAAGATCATCTTGTGCCACGGACTTTTAAATTATGGCAAAGATCTGAAGATACTGGTTTTTGATACGCCACACTATTCTCAGACGGTGATGCAAAAACATACAAGTATTTAAATGCAAAGAAGTTTAGGGTCCCGAGATAAAAATAAGAAAAGAAGAGTGCACAAACCACGTTAGTAAGAGGTTAGGGATAGCTTTACGAAAAGCCGCTAAAGAATGTCAGGAAACAGGTGTTTCCAGGAGAAATCCCGTGGCAGTATAAAGAAAGAGACAATTAAAAAAATGACACGTTGCTATAAAATGCAATTCGCTCAAACAAAGGTGAAGTAGAAGCACTGAAAAATACAATTTATTCAACATCGTTTTATAATATAAAAACGGTCCAGAAACCACCAACAGCATTTTAAATGTTTTACTGGAGAAGAGTCTTGGTGCTTTTTCCAGACTGCTCTTGCTCGTGATGAAATACCTCGTATTCACATAAAGCATGTGAAAACAGCCTTGAAGAAAGATCTATTTAGTTAAAATTATGCCAATCTATTAAAGATTAGTTTTAAATGAACTCCTTCAAAGATGAATAAGATGCGTGACACAAAATGCAAATGAGAGCCTTCATAGTATCGTTTGGAGTAAATGTTCGAAAGAAACGTCAACGACACAACGCCGAGTAATTATTGCTGTTTGTGATACATTTTACAAATTTAATTTTGGTGCAAAAAATCATTAGAAAATTTGCAAATGGAAAAGGGGCTTTCTCGAAAGGGGGCTGAATTGTAATATATGTAAGAATGAATATTATGTTTCAGCTCCTTCATTTTTATATTTCTGATTTAAAAAACTTTGAACTGCTTTTTCTCAGTTTCTTATTTTTGATGATTATCATGTGTTTAAAATGCCAAGGCTTATTTAATATGCACTATTAAATTTTGAAAATTTTTCTAGTTATTTAATATAATACGTTTAATAATTGTGTGCATGGAATTAGAATTTAAATGAACAGTTATATTTTCAGAAATCTATAAAGTTAAATAGAGCTGTTTTTTTACTGTTTCTTATTGCTACTCAGAGGAAAAAAAATCTAAAAATAAAAGTATGACTCGTAATACCAATCCCATGCACAGAATTGCGAGAAACACTTTTAGGAAAATCAGAAAAAATGATTAAAAAATGTTAAACTTTGTAGAAGTAGAAAAAATTTTAATAAATTGAAATAATTTTAAAAATTTAAAACAATTGCTTGTGTTTTTAACAATAGCATTTTGCTTCTGAAATGTTTATTTCATGTGTGTTCGAATGCAGTACATGTAAATTTATTCTCACAACTATCTAAGTAAAAAAAAATTGTACAGGGTTCCATGTCCCTTTAAAACTTTTGACGAAGCAATTGCTGGAATTTAGAAAATTTAGCTTTATATTACATGAGTACAAATGGTTATAAAAACTCGAACGAATATCAATAAAAAGAAGAAAAAAAAATTCTTATGTTTCTTTTCAATAAATTGTTGGGAAGAAAATACCCCCCTTCCCCTAGGGAAATATCAATGTAAAAAAGGTAGCGAGTAACAATAATAGGAAAATGAAGCTTTTTGTTGTTTAAGTTATTGTTTATTAGCTATTTTTCATATGAAAATTTAAAAGTGTTCGATTTTCGTTTGCCAATTGTTTCTAGCAAGAAGTATAAGTGTTAGTGCACATTCGGGGCTTTTTTTGAGAATCGAATTTTTCTTTCACAAATAGAATTCTTTTTTAGCGTATGATTATACAAAAAAAAAAAGCTCTGTTCTATCTCTTTTTCTTCTTTTAATACAAGAGAACAAAACTCCTTTTTCTCTGTATTAATGTTCGAACTTGTGTAGGATTTATTGAGTGGACTCCTTTACTCTTCTCTTTCAAATTCTTAGAAATGTTAATATTCGCTTTCCATTTAAGGTTGAAATTCTAAGCGCTTCAAACGGTGGTAATCTATATTTATCGCATTGTGCCGTCATCGGTATTCAAATTAAGCTGCTTTCTTTAAAATCAAATGAAAAAACTTTCTCAAATTTTTATACGCTAAAAGCAAAGAAAAAAAAAATGTTAATTTTTTTAAGGGAAAAGAAAACTTTGTGAAGAAATGTATAGAAAAGGAAGAGATGTTTTCGGAATGAAATTGCCCAATTCTATGTCCTCGGGGGGAATTACAGAAGGGATATAGATGGAAATAAACTAATTGCACTCTTTTATAATGCTGTTTCCGATTTCAAGAGTTAAGAACTCAATGCGTTTCCTCGGACGAATCTAAGAGAAGAGCATGACTGTCGTTACGCATCGTCAAAAGCTCCGAATGTTCCTAGTGTCTTACTCAGAATACAATAGTCCAAAATGTACGCTCTAGTGACTTGTTTACATGTCTCTGTATATTTTATTAATACTTGGTCAAAAATATCACTGCTCAATGAAATTAGTTCATTAATTTACTGGATTGGTCATGAAACTCACCAGAGGTTATTTATTACCTGAAGTATATACTGCTTTGGAGAGAGAGATTGAACCATGATATTTCTACCAAATTGAATGCTATCGATTTCAAGCAGCCATGCATTAACGTTACCGGGTGTATAGATCTCTCTCATACCATAGAATCGTAATTTAAGAGCCTTCTTCCGTGTTTTATACTCTGTGTGCTACTTACGAATGAAGTTGACAATAATGTGATTCGATTCTCTAGTGACTGTGGATTCTGTAATGTACGAGAAGAGCAAAAATAAAACAATGAAAGAAATTGTAATGTTTATTTTTTTTGTATGGCACTGCTAATTGTATAAACGATGCAATAATTTTCTTTGAATAAACATTTTTGATGATTCTCACACGTGATTAAAAGCAAAGCTATGTTTATGCCTGTTCTTAACCCGCATTTGATAAGTTTCTGATAAATGATAGAAACTTAAGAAAGATTCATTTCTAACTTGATTTGCAAGAAGTAGGATTGTCATAATTTTATTTTAAAGAGTACAATACACCTGACTGTGAGTTACGAATGCAAATGTGTTGGATCTAATCAATCTTTGAACTCACACGTTTAGAGTTGAAGTAAAAATTTCTTTTCGATCGATCACTGTCCATTTACTTTGGCTCTAAGCCTACATCTTTATAATGTAAGGCTCGGTACACATCCATTTGTCAGAGCAACACCGCAGCCTCCGGAATAATTTCCGCATCACGTCAAGGCTTGAAATCATTCCCAAACACTTCCTGCAGTTATCGTCTGAATACTCCGTAAACAGGGGAAGGACGTGGGTGTGCGAGGCGGTTTGAGCGTATAGAGACCTTTGCTACTTACAAATTCGATAATGGATCCTCTCCGATTAAAATATATTATAAAATATAAAATATATAGTTTAAAAAAACTAAAAAACACGCTTTTATGTTAAATCGAACTAAAAAGTAAAAAAAAAATAATTCTTAATATAAGAATAAAATGGCAAACGCGAGATATCTAATGTCATTGTGGTGCTTTGCACTACATTTTTACACTAACTCAGCGTTTCGAAATAGAACTATTAAGGATTTATAACAATTGATATCGAGCACCCCACGCTTTTACCACAATGATATTAATTTTATTTAACATTTTATTCTTATGTTAAGAATTATTTTTTTAAACTTTTTAGTTCGATTTAACATAAAAGCGTGTTTTTTAGTTCGATCTACAATAAACGCATGCATTTTCAGTTTTTTAATCTATCATTTATTCATTGGTGAATTAATCTTAAATGCGTTATTTTCTAGAATCTGGAATTCCCATTGGCATCCTATGAGTGCGTCCAATGAGTGCCCGGTTTGCAAAATGTAGGATCAGCCAACTGAAGGGAATCTGGAAGAGCTAAGTTTGAAATATTTTATGCGAAAGAAGGTGTAAGTCAATATTTTTTCAATAAAAAGAGCTCAATATTCTCTCTGAAACTTGCATCAGTATTAGACACAAATCGTTTTTTGCATCGAAGAATGTGTGAGAAATTATTTAATCCGTTGACTTCTGAATCAATTCTCAGCTGTTTTGGTAAAGTGAAACAATGAGTGATGTTTCATTTCACATATCCGGCGAGAGAATTTAGAAAAATAGATTTCATGTCTGAGTTTAGTGGTTAGAACAGTGCTTCTTAAACCTTTCATATTTGCGACCCAATTTTCAGTCATAATTTTCATTGCCTCACACAACAACAATGTATTGAATTCAGTAATAATGTACTTCGACGCTAAAGCTACAATGCGACGTTAATGTTATAAACTGCACACATTATCAATATATGTATTATATTTTGTACATGACAAGCCCTTGGAAGTCGCTAGTAATTATTAAACTTGCTTTTAATTTTTAGTATTGATAAATCAATTACTAAATACTTTTTGTCGCACAGATACATTTATAAGTATCTTATATCAGTGTGAATATGAATTTTATTCTTTTATCATGTCAGAATGTATTTTGTCTTGCTTCCTTTCAGAAAATAAAAAATTATTTTAAACCTTTTATTTTGGACTTTTTAATACGCTTGTGCCCTCCATGTAATTTTATCATGGTCCCTCCAAAGGGGCGCGCCCCACAGTTTGAGAAACGCTGGGTAAGAACATAAATTTTTTCACATGCACGGGTCTTTTTTTATTTCCATTTTCAGAAAAATTTCCCTCTCAAAACCTGCTAGCTGCCTCAAAGTGTCGAGAGGGTGTACCTGGACGGCATGGGCGATGTACATCGGGAGTATATACTCCTGGTAGGGTCACCCTAGATGTGAACGCCATTACATTATGTCCAGCTAAACTTAGCAGGCAATAGGGGCTAAGTAAGTCTTCTCCCTTTGGTTCCCCAGGTCTTTGGATCAATGAAGGCTGCTCATTTTCCATTACTATGAAGCCAAATTCGAATTAGAGCTGCCCCACTTTAGTGCATCGCCCATAGCGTTGGTAAATCAGGGGCGCCGGCGAGGTTCAGGGGTAGAGAGCTTCGTCGGATTACAATCTCTTTCTCCTATCTACAATGATAAATCTCTTAAAATTATACAGTACAATGTGAATTGTCGTTCTACTCCGGCCACGAGAGTAAAGCTGGACCAGATATTAGATAGGGCAGATAAGCGTGGTGTACAGATCATAGCCCTGCAGAAAACAAAGCTCAAGGAGCATTCCTTTCTTAAAGTACATAACTACTGAGTATATCGTATGGGTAGACCCAGTGGAAGTGGAGGTGGCCTGGTCATCCTCATCAGAAATTTAAGCTTCAACAAGATCGTCTTTCTGGTGCAGGACAGTAATCTTGAGCTGCAAGGCATTTCCGTTGTATGGAAGGAAAAAAATCAATTGACATCTTCAATATGTATCATCCACCTAATCAGGCATATCTTCCAGTGAAATTCCTTGAACTGACAAAAAAAAAGCACCGTTTTTCTTGGAGATCTCAATGCTAAACATCTGTCATGGGGTTGCTCCTCAAACAACCAAAAGGGTAGAGATCTTTTTGAGGCAGTAGATGATAAAGCTTTAATTTTTCTTAACGATGGATCGTCTATATGCATACAGGCGATTGAAGAAACGTAATCCTTTTTCTTTGGCAGTTGATATGGGCCTGTTTTCTGGTAATGTTGAACCTCTCTCCTTAAAGCCATTTTCGCATTTAAAGTTCGACTCAGATCGAATACATTTCCAGACTGAGCTAATGACCAGAGTATGCAAAAGGTCTGATGTACCAGAATTTACTAGACAGGCTGCTCTAGAGGCAATTGATGACATCCCTCATTCGACTCTATACTGATGCTAGCATGGGTGACGGTGGTATTTCTGGAAACGGTGTGCATATCGAGGCAGCTGATGGTACATTTGACATCAAGATTTGGAATATTAACTATTGTTCTGTTTTTAGGATTAAACTTTTTGCAATTTATAAGGATTATAATTTATTGATACTGCTTCTGGCCTTGCCTTCAGGGACATTTGGATTTTAACTGACAGCCGTGCTTTTGTACAGCACCTTTCTAGTTGGACATCCGTTGGGGATATGACAAGCCTAAATATTTTGGATATTGTGGTTCGACTTTCTTCTAGACACTGTATATACTTTTCAATGGGTCCCCTCCCATATTGGATTGAATGGTAGCGAGATAGCCAATAGTTTGGCCAAGTCTGCCTCTGCTGACACTTTGCAGGATGACACTTGTCTAACTTTTGCTGAACTCTCCTCTATTAAAAGGATAGAACTGAATGCATTTTGGAGAATACCCTCTGCTCACCTTTGGTATTTTGCGAAAAAACCTAGTTAGTGCCTGTTTTGTTAGGCACAAATAATTTAAATGAACCGAAAGAAAGGAAAGAACCGATAGGGAGGGAAAGAAATTTCACTCGATTTTCCATAAACAGCGTTCAGTAAGGCCTCTAATAACTCTTAAATTGCAAATTTTTCAATTTTTTGAAAAAAATATTTGTTAAAGCATCAACATTTCCGAGCATTTGGATACCAAAAGTTTGTTGATACTGTAAAAACTTCTGAAGTTATTGAGAAATAACCAGTGAAATTTAAACAAAAACTCTATCTCTGTCGTATCTTTAACTTCATTTTTCTCAAAACAACAAATTTTAGCTTGCGCGCAGAATTTCTCAGAAACTATTTATGATATCAATTTGAAATTTCATACACATGTTTAAAATAAGGCTCTTTATAACTTATACTAAAATTATCCAAAAAAAAAATTAATAGATTTTTTTATTTAAATTTTTTTAATTTTTTTCTTAAAATTTTAAAATTTTCGTTACAATTGTATTTAAAAAATTTTTTTTCCCTCTAAACTTTTCTTAAAAGTTAGTATAACTTCGAAAGTGAACATTTTTGTACCAAGTTAAAATAATTTTGTAAATTTTGATGAATTTGGTACTTCATAATCCTGCGCGGTGTAAAATACTAATTTTTATACTTTTAAAAAATTGTCCAATTTTTATTTCTTTATAAATTTTTAAATTTTTTCTCAAATTCTCTGAAAATTTGATGAATACTGTAAATATATATGATTATCATGTGATAAAAATTCAAATGATTGTTTTGTTTTATTGCTAAGTCACATTGGTTTGAAGAAGGATGTTTTTTCCAGTGCATCCTAAGGGAGTTAAGGGTCCTGAGAGACCTTAATCAATTCATTTTCATTATAATGTCATTTATGTATAAGGACATTCTCATCTTACAATGTAGTGTGATATTAATTTTCAAATTATAACGAAATAGGCTTTACATTTTAATTGAAAATGAGATAAAAAGTATTATCATGGCAATGACGTTAAAAATATTTGGGGTTTTCACAATCCAAAGGAAAAGAGTTCAATGTGACTCGAGGAGCCGAGTTTGATTATTATTATTTATTAGAATCGCCCTTCAGAGAAACACGAAGGGCTATTGGCAATGAAAATTGAAATTTTGAACCAGAGTCGAATGACGACACTTGAAATGGCACACCAACTCCCAAAATTCCGCACCGCGTATACGCGGGTACTTTCAGCTTCGGCTGATTTAACGTCTCTACACAGCTAGTCTTTAGTGGCTCCATGACTTGACAGAATGTCGCTGTCCACACGACATAAATCACTCGGCTACCGTCAGTAAGAGACGAATAAAAAAATAACAGATTCCGTTGAGATATTTTGTTTAGATCACTGGTTTACTCGAATTATTGATTAATTAGTAAAAGTATTTCAAATACGTTATAAATAATCTACACTACACGCGGTAAACATGAAATTGGTACATAAATGAAAAAAAATCGAGATGTTTGCTTGAATCTTCATAAAATATTTTGAAAATTTTATGTACCTTATAAAAGTTATTAATTTTTTCTTAAAAACGACGCAAATCATTTTTTTTCAACGTCTTGTCAGTTTTCCTTCTTTTTTAAATTTTAGAAAAACAGTTTACAGAAATCTGAGAGATTATCTCATTACAAATGTCTAAATAAGAAATTCTATGATCGCAAGAAAATGAATTTTATTAACACGAATAAATTGCATAAATCATATAATTTATAAAATAATTCTGGAGATCAGGTTCGGAAACATTTAATTTAATCAGACATAATATATTTCAAACATTGTATAAATGAAAAAAAATGTATATACTCAGTGGAAGCGTTGAATTTCTTTAGATAACCCCAAAATTTAAAATATGGTTCAAATTATCAAGCGCGTATCACTTTTTATGACGGCACTAGAACGACAATTATTAATTTTTATTACAACTTTGTCAAGAATATTCAAGGAAATTAAAAAAAAATGCACTTAAATTAAGGCATTTAATAGAAGAAGGAGAAGCACTGAAATGTGCAACAAAAATAAGCCGTTATTTAGATGGAGATCAGCTACAAAAAACCAATAATTCCAAACATTTTAAATTTTAGATTAGAAGTTTATTGCAAAAATATAGTATGAATTGCCTAACACAGTAAATGTTACTAATTTTTATGCAGTATATACACACACAGACAAAAGAGAGACCAATTTCGTTATATTAATATCCCATTCTGAATAAGTTTCATCAAAATTTACCTTAGCAGTGCATATTATCTGGAAAGAACATTTGAAGCACAATATGTGATTTCTTCCAAATAAGGAACCTAACAACATACTAGAAATTTGTTTTTGAAATTGGATGTTTGTAATAGTGTCAAAAGTGGTATGGTGTGCGTTTTAAACTGTTTTTTTTAACTCCATGTAATGAAAAACTATGTGTATTTTTCTACGATTACTAGATTTCAACTATAATTTTCTTATCTTGAAATTCGTATATAATCTGCCGAAATGTATTGCTAAATTCTAACATTTGGGGCATTTTTTCAAATGAATCGCTTAATCTATACAACAGGAGTTGTCCGCTGCAAAAATGACTCCGGAAATAAATTAAGGCTTTTACTCGAATTCAGTCTTCTACCATTTGAATTAAATTTGAATTTAAGTTTTCAATTTCAGCCCCCGATAATCGCATTGCTTCAGGAGATAATGTTGGGAAGGGAAGGACCTTTAGATATTTAATCGATGGGAAATCTGTTGCTAGGAGGCGAATAGGACTAGGTTCCCTTTCTACGAATACATAAAGTTTCATTTGCGCTTTCAGAAACAATTCTGTCACCGATTTTACGAATCTTTACTTCAGTGAAGTTGCCATGGTTACTAAAAGAGTTAATTCTTTAAAAAGAACGAGAATCTGTGTATAAAAAACACTCAGGTCTCTATATGAGGCGAAAGATTTAACAGCAAAAAACCCAGAGATATTGGCGATAGATTATTGACTTACAAAAAGATTGAGAGCTTTCCATCAGGAAAGACCTTTTCAAATAAAGGGGCTCGAGTTGTTTATCCTCTTTACGTTTTAATTTATTTGACGTTGGATTTCTCGTTTTAAATAAAAGTAAATAATAAAATATCTTTGCTTTTCATATCGAAAGCATCGCATTAAGTTGGGATATTTCTTATATAACAGAAACAATAAGATATTCCAATTGAATATAACTTTCAAGCCAACATATAACAACTAAAGAAGAAACGTTTAAAATTTTTTTTAAAGAAGTAAATAATTCAACGCCTATACGCCAATAAAGAGAGTATTGGAGGATAACTTGGCTCTTTGTTGGTACCTCTGACACGCAGTGAAGTTACAAGGCAGTGGCGCTATGATCGCGTTTGTGTAAAGAAGGCACGTCAGACTGATGTGATATTGCGGGCCACCTGATCTAGTTCATATTAAGTTGGGGGCAGCATACTCTTTCAATGTTCAAAAAATTCATAAATACGATTTGTAGAATGATTATATTATGCATTTATTAGACTCAACGTCAAGGTTTTTTTTACACTCATGTCCATAAATTAAGGATAATTCAGAATCGCACAGAAATTGAACTCTAAAATAAAAATTTCACCTGTAGAATTATTACACACATCTTGAAGAAGAATATGCAAATTACAGGAAACCACCAGATGGCGCGGATAGTACGTCACAATGACCAGAGTGTAAGAGAGGGGTATATAAGGAATAGTGGCAAAGAAGTAAAATTGTTCACAAGCGCATTAAAAGCCTTTCAGTGCAATAACCGCATAGTTATGGCACAAAGGAAACATTTGGATGATTTTTTACGTGGTAGAATTATCGGACGACTGGAATGTAGACGAACCCAGCGGGAAGTATTCGAGGAACTTGGAATATCCCAGAGTGTCATCTCCAGGCTTTGGCAACGATTACAAGATGATGGTAATGTGAGTAGATGTTACAGCACAGGTCACCCCCGAGTTACAACGCCAAATGAGGACCGGTATTTGGCAGTTACTGCCAAAAGAAACAGACGGAGCACAGCATCAGACCTGTCTCGTCAGCTCTCTTCAGCTACTGGTACGACAGTTTCAAGGCAGACCATGCACAGACGCTTAGGCCACATTGGTCTATATGCTCGTAGACCTGTCAGATGTGTTCCCCTTACCGCAACTCACTGTCGCCTGCGATTAACCTGGAGTAGAGAACATGCATTGGGGCCACCGCAACAGTGGTCTTATGTGATGTTTTCCGACGAGTCCAGGTTTAGTTTGCAGTTTGATTCTCACCGGACTTTCATATGGAGAGCGCCAGGTACCCGTTACCACCAAGAGAACACCATTAAACGACACCGTTACGGTGGTGTAGGATGGCACGTTTGGGGACTAACTATTCTTGGTTCCAGAACTGATCTGCATGTTCAGAGTGTAACGATGACAGGCCACATCTATCGGGATGTCATTCTGGAACAACATGTACGTTTGTTTCGGGGTGCCATGGGTTCTGAATTTCTGTTTATGGATGACAACGCCCGTCCTCACCGTGCAAACATTGTAGACGAATGCCTTCAATCGGAGGATATCACCCGTATGGATTGGCCAGCATACTCACCGGACTTGAATCCAATAGAGCATGTGTGATATATGCTTGGCCGACGAATTGCAGCCCGTCAACCCCCTCCCATCTGTCTACCGGAACTTCGGAGGGCATTGCTTGATGAGTGGTGTAATATTCCCCAAGATCAGATTTATAATTTGATACTCAGCATGTGTAGACGTTGTAAGGCCTGTATTGCATCTTCCGGGAGACATACTCCGTATTAACCATCATACTAACCATGTTATACTGTTTTTTGTAAGTAGGTTCTTTTTTGAAATTTGCTCCAGGGTGTAAAAATTGCAATTTTTATTAATTATATCAAACATATAGCATCTTTTTTGCTCTTTACTTCTGTAGAGTAAATAGACTTTACAAATAAGTAAAATTTGTTTTGCTTCTGTCTCTTTCTTTGCCTGAACTTCATTATCCTTAATTTATGGACATGAGCGTAAGATAAAAAACGAAAATAAAAGTTATAATAAGAAATTATTACTTAAGAGTTTAAGGTAACCAAAATTTTAAAATGCTTCAAATTTTGTATTTTTTTCTTATCTTTTGCCTTAAAAAATAAAGGATACCTCACAAATTCTGTTGCTGTATTATTTTTTCTATAATTCTACAAAAATAAAGCTGGAAAAATTTAATTTTAATATAAGAAGCAAAATACTACTCCTTTTTAAAGGGACAAAACTTTGAGCACTGTACTCTCTTTTTGTTTTTGAAATTAATTTTAAACAGTTATGCAAGACAATTAAAAAACAAGATTTATTTTTATAATTTTAACAAGACATAGATATTTATCTAATAAATTAATCTAAATAATGCTATAATATCGTGCAAAGATAGTGCTCAAAGTGAAGTATAAAAGTAGTAAAAAAATAATGTATAAAATATCAGTAGAATTATTATACGGAAATATATTTCTTCGTATAGAAAATATTATATGGAAAATACTGTGAATCGTTGTTGACACATGTGTTTCAAAGCTTACGTTGAAATCTAAACACACACATCAATAATTTAAATCTAAAAGAAATACAAAGGTAATACAATAAAGCACACTAATCCTATTGACTATATTACATACTTATTTTTAAAATATTTTTTAAAAATCATGATGAAAAATAACCTTATTTTTGATTTTCTTAAAATAATATTTTTGGATTTCGGTACATTTTCTGAAAATCTATTTTACCTGTGGCACTCATATATCTTTTATGTTTCAAAACTTACTTATTTCCAATACAACGAATACTTTTTTAAAAATAAATATTTAAAATTTTTAGATATTGCACATTATCTGAATAAAAATGAAATAATATTTAAATCATAAAATTAAACTTTTAAACTTTATTTTATTTTATTTACATTTATTGTAAAGAACAATATGTTAACAGACACTGCAAACGTAAAATGTTCTATTCCAGTAAACTTTATGCAAGATGTACCTAAAGTTACGTGCAGGACTGGAAAATAATTAATTGCTCCCACATAATTATTTATATTTATAAATCTGATTTTTTTACATTTATTGGCACATAAGAGTATACGGATATTACGTGTGATAATATCTGTATACAGATTAATAATATATTATTAATATTTTGATTGTAAGCATCTTTTTCTGTTTGTTACTTTCGACGGGGAACGGCATCCCCTAGAACCCAGGGGCCTTGGGCTGCAGCCCAATAAGTTCATACTTAGATCCGGCCTTGGTCGTGTCACGAGTTCGAGCCCTAATATCACTAAAGATCTGCCGCGTAGAGGGACTGATGCACGTTAAATCTTTCATGGGGCTCAAAGTCTTCCCATTAGCCGCCCATCCGGTATAGTGGTCAGTGAAGCTGACTGCGGTGCCGCAGGGACTGGGTTCGAATCCCGGAGAAGGCATGGATGTTTGTGTTGTAATCCTTTCTTCTGTCTGTGTTGGTTACCCCCGTGTTATACGTTCGGTGGTGCACGGGGTTTATAAATGTTAAAAAAAAAAAAAAAGTCTTCCCATTGGCGTGGTGTGGTAGTTTGAAAAGGCTCAGGTTGTGTCGTCATTTGACCATGGTTCAAAATTATGAGGTCCGCGGTCTCGTGAAACTTTGCGGTGGGATGTTATCAGTGGCGTAACGTGCACCCCCGCAACCCCTGCACTGCGGGGGGGGGCAAGGCTTCTAGGGGGTCCAAAGCCTGACTGACGCCATGAACGTAGAATTTCTCAAAGTTCGCTTCACATTTTTCAAAATCGAATTTTTAAGTGATTTTCCAATCAGCTATCAAACGTCATTCATCATTAAAACTTTCTCATTACATATCTTTACATATCTTTAATCCTACAGCCAAATCAAAAAACTTTTTTTTTCATTTGCTGTAATCCAGGCAACGAGAGATACTTTTTCTTTAGTGGGTTTTCTTTTTAAATCTTAATTACTAACAAATAAAACAGTCAGACGGAGAATCGAATAAAATGCTAGGGAGATACAAAAATTTCAACACTGTTATTATTACTGTATACATTACATTAGCAGTAGGGAGGGGGGGGGAGACATGATTTACTTTTTAAGAAGCAGCAGAGAAAATTATGTGTGTTTCAATTTCATTTAGCAAAGTCGTAAATAACGTACATCTGTTATGCTTTTTTCAAGTAAAATAGTATTACGATCCTAGGAAAAGCATAGAGAGCATTTTAAACGAGAGCATTTGATGATAGATTTATGAGTATTCAATGAAATGAAGCATAATGGAATGTATCGGTTTTTTAGTTCATTCTCATGAAATCATTTTTGCTTCATATAAAGAACTCTCCTTATTAAAAGTTGCAGTATTTACGCTAGAATGTATCGAACTTAGGTCAAGTTCATCTCAGGATTCAGAAATAAAGAATCAGGTAAGTGATACCTTTTTTCTTTCGTAAAAATTTTAAATCTAAAATTATTTTACAATGTTCGTGTCTTTCTTGGTGTTCGTTTTTATTCAAGTTTCCAGGTTATCTATCGTTAGAGATTTCCAGTTTTAATAAATTTTTTAATACTCTCTAATGTTATACATTATTTACTTCGTTTACTCAGACTCCGGTTGATTTTGCATTCAGAAAAAGTTTAATGATAAATATTTTACGTGATGTATAAAGATACATTTTATGTTATGGTTTGGCAATCCTTTGTGTAAATATATATATATATGTTACGGTGAAACACCGAAATCTGGAGAATGTCGACTTTCACCGGTGAATGTCAACATTCCCATAGTCGCTTGGTGTATGTCCGAAATATTTGCTAAATACCCTTATTTCTGACTTACCCCGGTAAATGTCGACATTAACCATGCACTAATGGGGAATGTTGAACATGTCCGAGATTTATATTTTTTTCTCCGTAATTCAGTCGCGATAAATTTTTCGCCTCTCTTTCTGAGAGGAATGACTAAGAACTTAAAACACATATTACATTCAAAATGAGAAAGGAAAATAATAGATGCTAAAAACTTGCTTCATTATACAGCACGTTCTAAATGAGAAAATAAAATAATAGTAATAAACAGCTTACTAAATTATGAGATTCAAATCTTATTTATTGCAACAACTTAAACTATTATGACACTTTGAATTGCACAAAAGGCCCTTGCTTTTGCAACTGCATTTATTTGTGGAACACTTCCTTTTGCAATGACAGCGTGCAAGTCTTGCCCACCACTTCTCGAATTAGCTGCAGCTGCTTCTCTCAGCGAAATTTCTTTAAAATAAATCTCATCTACGGAAAGTAACTTTTCTTTACAAATTACGAACTGATTACGAGTGTAAAGCTGCTTGAGGGTACCATTTTCATTTGCAAGTTTATAGAAGTCGGAGTCTTCTATTCCAACAACAACCGCTAACACATTTTGGTTATCTGTACGACCACGGTCGACATCAGGGACTTGTTTTCGTACAGTATCACCAATTTGAGCAGGAGGAAATTTTTTATGTGAGGTTCGTAACGTTTTTGTTGCTTACAGTAGAAGATTCTCTTTCGCGGCCGCTCTTTTTATAGAAATTAACTCGTGTTTTTCAGTCAGAACTTCATGTGAAGACGTGGTAGATTGCAAGTCCTCTTCAATATTTTTCTTTTGAATATGGTTTTCAGTATGACCACCGCTCAAAATTTTTTCAGAAGTATTACCAATTTTTTCAAGCTGTTCTTCGGTTTCAAAAGTATTGGCAATTTCTTCAAATTGTTCTTCGGTTTCGATATTTGCGATTTGTTCGCTAGGCTCCTTTCTTTTCGACCTCCACCAGAGGATATCTGTGATTGTCGACATACACTGGTGAGGGTCCGAATGTGCAAGAATGTAATGAAATATTCGATCTTTCACCTACGTATTTGGTGTTTGTTGACATTCACCGGTGAAAGTTGACATTCTCCAATTTCGGTCTTTCACGGTAACATATACACTTGTTAGAAAAGAGTGTTCTTAAGGACGAATGAGAGAAGATAAGCTCTGAAGAAGCCACTAGACTTAATAATTCAATGCCGAAACGACTTCAGGAAGTTTTCAACACACGGGGTTATCCAACCATCTGTTAAATAGCTCATTATCCTTTTTAAATAGTTTTTATAGTTACTATTAAAACAGTGAACGCAGACTTTTTCTACTTGATTTTTGATGGTATCGCTACAAACATGTCCTTATTTTCAAAGCTATGAAAGCAAACCGAGTTCACTTTTGTTATTCTCAATACTTGGAATGACCTAAATAACTAAATAAAATATAATTTTAAAAAAAATTTAAAATTCCGGTTTTTAAAATTTTTTTCGTCATTTATGTAAGCAGTACTAGGTGAAGCAGACTTTTCTAGCCAGTATATATTTCTAAGATCCGGCTTGGGGCCCAAGACCTGACCTTGCGGGGGGGCCCAATTATTTTCCGTTACGCCACTGGATGTTAATGACCCCTCATTCATTCGAGGCATAGGACATTTGGAGGAATCCGTGTATCCATTGTGTGATTTATTTGAATTGTAAATTGAGAAATCTCCATTTTGTATATTAAACATGTAAAGGTGGCGTAATTAGAGCTGTGCTAAAATTTAGGATAATTAGTTTGTTCTCTTCACAATTTTATTTCATATACATAAATGTATATGTAATTTACAAAAGTTACCTTATTACCATGTATAACATATATGATTGCCCCTTTTGTCCGATGGTTGGATATTTCTTAAAACAATTATTTTAAGCCATCGTCTGGGGACTCAACAAAATAGTTTCCCTTTCCTTAAATAAAATTGACTTCCGATAAATTAATGTCCTCAAAGCACATCAATCAAGTCTATATGTTATATTAAAATTATCTATATTTTTGTGATACCGATATCCAATGGAACACGTAAAAGTGTACGCATAGAAGTTTATCTGCATCAACAATTTCCCGCAGAATTAAACAATACACCATCTTTAAAGAATCCTTTGAACAGTTCCAGAATCTACACAGGACAGGCCCTAAATGGCTCTTTAGGAACAACGAAACTCTAATTGCATTTGCAGAAATGTAATATAACACTCCTTCACCCTACGTGTATAACTTAAAGGTTTTCTTAATTAACGCATTTGCATATTTAATAAACAACGCAGGGAAACTAAGGTCACACCCATTTGTGAGGGAACGCTCTTCCCTATTTTACTTCTATTTCCCGAATACCCAGGGAAGTAACATAAACTTAACAACAGCATTCCAATTGTTTTAATTCAAAATCTTATCTAATAGTGGGGATATTTTATTTTCATACTGGAAAGACTAAAGAGTTGTAAGTCAGTGTTAATGAATTTGAGAAAATTTACCTATGCGATATAATAGACATTTTTGTCACAGATACAACATTAAAATTTGAATTTTCTTTAAATTGATAAATGATCTGCAATAAATTTACCGTATTCACTAAGTAGACGTAAATCCTCTCAGTGCATAGTTTTCTCTTAATCTTACGAGTCTCTTCTTTTCACTTATTAGAGTATCTATACAAATACATAAAATTGAAGTGTCTGTTTGTAATTTCAAATTAGCAGCTTTTTACTAAATGCATTTAAAGGTATATACGGTACTTATATCAAAAAATCAATTTTTAAAACTTTTGTCTGTCTGTCTGTCTGTCTGTTTGTTCCGGCTAATCTCAGGAACTTCTGGTCCGATTTTGAAAATTCTTTCACCAATGGAAAGCTACATTATCAGGGAGTAACATAAGCTATATTTTATCCCCATATTTTTACGGGAACGGAAACTATGCGGGTAAAACGTTGACGTTGCTTACTCCCCTCCAAGTTGGCGCAAAATTATGCATTTAGTCAATAATGGAAATTTTAATAATTAAAAATTTTCTTACATTTGTAACAAATAACTGAAACATAGTGTAATTAGCATCTTTACAAAAAGCAATTTTTTAAATGTTTTTTTATTAAACGTCTAACGTTTATTACGTTACGTTTCTTAAATGTCAAACTCAAACTGAAATATCGCCAAGTTGGCTAAGAAGTTCTCTATTCCAACAATCCCAGATATTTTAATGAAAATTTTCTCCCACTTTTTAAAAAGAGAAGTGAAATAAAGTTTTAGAGAATTGCGCGCGCGTAATATTGAAAATTCTATGGTAATATTAATTGACAATTTCACATAAAAAGTTTGATTACTTTAGTAGTTTTGAAAGTATTTATTACTTTGAATTTTTTTCGCCTAATTATACAATATTCATATTTTGCACAAAATTTTTCACTTATACTGAACCTAGATATTTTAATGGGTTGGAGGGAAAGTTCTGTCGTATTTTAAATAGGCGGGTGATTTCTCTTATAAATAAAAAAAAAAAACATCTGGCTAGCGAGTCATTTGGATTTTTTCTGTTTTTTTAGCTGCTGTATAATATAAAAGGAGTCTTTTTTTTTTTACCGTTCATCATTTACTTGTGATATTTAAAGTGAAAAATATGTCAGTAGATAATGTGCATTTACGACACTGCATTTTGTATGAATTCCAAAAAGGAAGCAACGCATCGGTTGCATGTAAAAATTTATGTGCAGTATTTGGAAAGGATATTGTAAATGTTCGTACTTGTCAAAGATGGTTTAGCAAATTTCGTTCCGGGGATCTGAGCCTCTAAGAAAGTGATCGATCTGGACGACTATCCAAGATCAATAATGATGTTTTGCGATACATGTTGGAAAATAATCCACATTTAACAAGTCGAGAAATTGCAGAAGAGTTTGGCATTCATCATAAAACTGTTGGTGATCACATTAAATCTCTTGGGTTTGTGTTAAGGCAAAGTGTTTAGGTTCCACATGAATTAACGGAAAAGAATTTGTCTGATCGTGTAAGAATGTGTTCATCACATCTGATTAGACACAATGTGGAGCCGTTTTTGGACAAGCTGGTTACTGGAGATGAAAAGTGGATTCTTTACGAGAATCTTAAGAAAAAAAATCTTGCTGCAAACCAGGAACATCATCAGCAACAGTTCCAAAACCAAGTATCCATCGACGAAAAGTACTGCTTTGTTTGTGGTGGGACAGGAAAGGTCCAGTGTATTACGAGTTGCTGAAACAGGGAAAAACCAATAACGCGGATCTGTACTGCAATTAGCTGGATAAATTAAATGCAGCTATCAAAGAAAAAAGGCCTGCATTAGCGTGTAGAATAGGAATAGTGTTCCACCACGATAATGCTCGACCGAATACTGCAATGGTGGCTCAACAAAAACTGAATGCGTTAGGATGGGAAGTCCTTAGTCACCCACCGTATTCACCTGACATTGCACCTTCTGATTATTACCTGTTCAGATCTCTGCAAAATTATCTAACGGGAAAAAATTCAAGTCTTTTGAAAGTGTTTCTAAAGCATTTGCTGACTATTTTAACTCCAAGGACGAGAATTTCTACAAAAAAGGAATTCACAAGTTACCTGAAAGATGGCAATAGGTTGTAACAAATAACGAAGCATATATAATTGATTAATATTAAACACGTATTTTTATAAACGAACTCAAATATTTTCTTTAAAATACGACAGAACTTTCCCTCCAACCCATTACATGGAGGTATTACATTGAAGATATATACTATGGAGGCATCCATACCATGTCACTCGCCGAATAAAATTCGTGAGCTTTACGCAATACTTATTTCATCTTCGGTCTTTCTAATCCTCAAACCTTTTGGAATAAGTACAAAGACTACATGGCGGAAGATATTTTGCGACGAAAAACAACCAAGTATGCATTTCAATGAACACATCTACAACGAAACGTAATAAAGGTTTTCAGAATGGTTAGGAAGAAGCTGCATGATTTTGGAATGATTAGCCCTAGCGTGTCGACGGAAATGGCTTCGATACTGAAATTACTTGAGAATTAAACTACGATTATATAGCATTGCAACAACAAGTAACAGAATTTACCTCTCAATAAACTCCAGAACAAAGTCCCGTTTTCCAACAAGTGTTACGCAAAATAGAATCCGGCAGTGGTGCACTCTTTTTTCTCGAAGCCCCTGGAGGAACAGGAAAAACGTTTTTGCTAAACTTATTATTAATGACCATCAGAAAAACGTAGAAGATAGCAGTTGCTGTGGCTTTTTCTGGTATAGCCACGATTTTACTGACCAACGGTCGTACTGCACATTCCGTATTAAAATTCTCGCTTAATATTGCATTTGAAGATTCACTCATCTGAAATTTCAGAAAAAATAGCTCTCAAGGCTGGATGCTTCCACAATGTAAGCTTTTAATGTGGGGTGAAAGTAGGATGTCTCATAAGAAAGCTATAGAGGGGTTAAATCGCACTCTTCAGGATTTACGAGATAGTACAGATATTATAGGAGGAAAGGTATTTATTATATACTAGCTGTTACCCGCCCGCTTCGCTGGGTATTTCATGATGTTTTATAAATTTTTACTGCTTATATATATGTATAAATTATTGATATCTAAGTCCTAGCATTAAGAATTCGATTGAATTGAAAAATATACTTATACCTGTAACTGTCACCTGTTGATAAAAAAAAAGGGCAGAACTCATCTAATTTGTATTTTCTAAAAATCTCTAAAATTGAAGCATAGAATGATGTTTGCTCTTTCGTAACTCAAAAACCAAGTGGATTCCCGCAAAACCAATTTTCGGTGGATCTCTACTCCGTAAATTGAACATGTAAGCCAAATTTCAAGTCTAAATCTAACAGAAAAAAACAAAAGTTTTACTATCAATATCCCCGTAATCCCGTTGAGAGCCGTTTTCCAAAATTACCGCTCTTAGCGGATTTCAATTCAACAAAAGAAAAATGCAAACCAAATTTCATTATTATAGTCCTTGTAGCTCGAAAAAAGTAATTTTTTTTTGTCAATACGTCCCAGTAACCCCCTGAAACCCCCCAGAACTTGATTTGCTTAAAATGTATTCTTAGTGGATCCCTATTCAACAAAAGAAACATGCTTAACAAATTTCAAGTATATGGGTCTAACAATTAAAAACAGGAATTTTTTTCTGTAACTCCTCTTGACCCCTCGCAAACATCTTTAGGGTCAATTTTCATTTTACTCTTTGTTAGTGGAACTCTATTTCATGAAAGGAACATGCCTACCAATTTTCAAGCAGGATGATCAAGTAGTTTAAAAAGGGAAATATTTATCGATTACGCCTCTTAATCTCCCGAAATTAAACTTGTTAGTTGATATTAGCGAAACCCATTTTGTAGAGGTTCTCTACTTTACGAAAGGAATCTGTTTATCAAATTTCAAGACTGTACGTCTAACAGTTTAAAAATGGGGATAATTGTCTATAACGCCACTTGAGCCCCCGCAAAGCCACTTCTAGGTCTGTTTTCACAAAACCCATTTTGTAGGCGAATTGCTCTCTGTGAAAGGAATCTGCTTAGCAAAATTTGAAGACTGTGCGTCCAATTAATTAAAAATGCAAAAAAATTATCAATAACGCCCCTTGAACCCCCGCAACACCACCTAGGGGTCGATTTTCACAAAACACATTTTGCAGTGTATTTCTATCCTATGAGAGGAATCCGCTAACCAAATTTCAAGACTGTGAGTCTAATAGTTTAAAAAAAGGAATAATTATTTATATCTGCCCTTAACCCCCCGCAACACCCCTTGGGGGTCAATTTTCTCTAAACCCGTTTTGTAGCGGATATTTACTCCATGAAAGAAACATTCCTACCAATTTTCAAGCAGGTAGGTCAAATAGTTTAAAAACGAAAATATTTATCTTTTACGCCACTTATTCCCCTGTAACGCCACTTAGAGGTCTGTTTTCACAAAACCTTCTTATAGCTGATCTCTACTCTATGAAAGAAATCTCTTTATCAAATATAAAGACTGTGCGTCTAATAGTTTAAAAATGGAAATAATTATCTATAACGCCCCTTAAGTCCCCTCAACGCCACTTGGGGGCAATTTTTACGAAACCCATTTTTAGCGTATCTCTACCCTATGAGAGGAATCTGCTTACTAAGTTTCAAGACTGTACGTCTAATAACTTAAAAATAGGAATTTTTAACGCCCCTTAAACCCCCCGCCCCCGCAACACCCCTTGGGGGTCAATTTTCCCAAAACCCATTTTGTAGCGGATATTTACTCCAGGAAAGAAACTTACCTACCAATTTTCAAGCAGGTAGGTGAAGTAGTTTAAAAACGGATATATTTATCTATTACGCCCCTTAATCCCCCGCAACGCCACTTAGAAGTCTGTTTTTACAAAACCCGTTTTGTAACATCATTATTCTACGAAAGGAATCTATATATATATATATCAAATTTAAAGACAGTTTGTCCTATAGTTTAAAAATGGAAATAATTATCTATAACGCCCCCTAAGCCCCTGCAACGCCACTTGGGGGTTGATTTTCACCAAACTCATTTTGTAGTGGATCTCTACTCTCTGAAAGGAATCCGCTTACCCAATTTCAAGATTGTACATCAAGTAGTTTAAACATGGAAACAATTATTATTAACGCACTTAACCCCCCGTAACGCCCCTTGCGTTTCGAATTTCGGAAAATCCGTTCTTAGCTGATGTCTACTCTATCAAAGGAACATGTTTACCAAATTTCAAGTCTGTAGGTTGAATAGTTCCAGAGATTTCGTGATTAGTCAGTCAGTCAGTGAGTCGCTCTCTCTTTTCTCCTTTATATATATAGATTGGCTGGTGAATTCAAGCTTATGGGGAAAAGTTGAAAAATTCAGTCTGAAAACGAATATGAGAGTGTATCTTCATAATGGCGTACATTCGGAACATTATGCAGAGACGCAGTTGAAAATCGGTTATGGATGTTTGGACGCAAATGCTGGAGGTTATATTTTACTTTCAGAGAATTTTGTAATGTAGAAGAAAATGATGTAAATCTTATTGCTCAAATTTACCCGAACTTGCAACAAAATTTAAATTGGGATCAGTGGTTGCGCGCAAGGTCAATATTGGCGCCTAACAATGACATTGTCCATAAAATCAAGATTGAAAATTTAAACGACGTGTGGGGGAGGGGGGGGGAATTGAAGAAATATTTATCAATGAATTCAATCATGGATAAAGAACAAAGTACTTCATATCCCACGGAATTCTTAAAATCATTTGAACTTTCGGGTGTACCCTCACATAAACTTCAATTAAAACTAAATGTACCAGTAGTGCAAAATCTCGATGCTCCTCGACTATGTAAAGGAACGAGGCTTTGGATCACAAAACTGATGCAGAATTTACTTGGAGCCAATATTTTAACATATGTCATGAAAAGGGATAGTGATATCATACCTCGAATTCCAAGTATCCCCCACTGACCTACCGTTTCAATTCAAACGAGTTCAATTTCCAGTTTTACTGTTGCTATTAACACAGCTAACATTTCAGGTAATAGGGGTGCATTTGGAAAAGCAATGTTTTCCCCATAGCCAACTACATGTAGCCTGATCGGTGTGTCCAATGCCAAGATCTTCACATATTTGCAACTGACGGAAGAACATATAATATGGTATACAGTAGCATCTTAGAATAATATTCTGTTTTGAGTTCTTTTAAAGAGGATTTATATATTAAACGTAAAATACTTTGGATTTTTAAAAATATTAATAGTTTAAGTTATTGAATATTTCTTGTTAATTATTATAATAAATTAAGTTTTCAGTTTTTTTAAACTCAGCTCAATTTTAGAATTTTTAAATTTTATTGATTCCAGTCAAGCAATAAAAAAATTACCATATTATATTACTTACTTTCTAATGATAATGATTACGACTTTGACTGTTATTTAAAGACATCAACGCGAGCGGAGCCGCGGGTAAAAGCTAGTCATCAATAAAAGTACGAGATATGTTTACAAAGAACATGTTGGATTTATTATTAATATCGCCTCTTCAAGCTACACTTGGCTAGGGACATGGCGTAATTCTAATCGAATCGACAGTTCTGGCTCATGCGTGCGCTGGTCATCAGAAATGAGACTGAATTGAGATTCATCGTCGAGAATCCACGCCTCCAGTCAGTCACATTCCAATTTGCCCTTGGTCAGCAAAGATCCAACCGACACTTCTATAAGGGAGGGCCACTTAACACTAGAACGTCCGGCATTTCGATTACCCTTAAATGTCTACCGGTGCCGGTTCGACACCGTGATATAACATATATAAAATAATTGTAATAAAACTAAACAATTGTAAGGCTACTGTTAAGTAGGGTTTAGTTTTAAGACTTTTATGTAATTATCATATATTGTAACCCTTTATATCATAAAAAACTGATGTTGACATTATGTTTCGTGTAGCTTGTTGGACCACTGCTTTGTCACAAAACATTTCGACTTGCAAATCTGTCAGGAACATTACTATTATGCGGTATCCATTCTGTGTTATCCCTTTCGACAAATGCATCAGGCTTTACTGGAATATTATCAGTTTCCTCTGCCCTTTCTTCAGATTCTTTTGTAATCACTTTCACTCAATCTTATGTCTTCATCGGAATCTAAGTCAAAATAAGACAGCTCACCACCATCCGAATCATTCTCAGAAAGCTCTAGCAAAAAAATTAGCAATTTCATCAGGGCTCACACTTTTTTTACGAGTCATCGTTTCAGGGTGTTTGCTCTGCACAAGGATCGAAAATTGAATGAATTTTTTTATATGCAGATAAGCAAATGCTATGTAACGAAACACTTAGACACAACAGTTTTAGTATTACTGACTCATTTCCGCTGTGTACCCAATAACATGACATTCAAGGTCAAATAAATGTGCGATATTTCTTCCAGAAGTTTATTTCTTACTAATGATATCTACTTAGTGAACCATCTTTTGCTGAACAACAGCAATTTATAATGATAAACTGCCTTGATGTCAAAACGACACCAGTGGACGTTCTTGGTATATTTAGTTACAAAATCTCTCCTAATTAACTTAGAACCACAAAACTTTTTCTGTGTAATCACCGAGGAAATGATTAAAAATTACAAACATTTTTCAAATTCTCTGCAAAAATGCAGAAAGGAGAACAAACTAAATAGGCCCCGGAGTCCAATCGACACCGACGGATGTTCTAGTGTTAAAGATCCTCAACTCCTTATTCTTGCGTCGGCCAGTCGTTGCCGAATGGTTTCCTTTGATACCACGGAATGTCTAGAAGGTGGTAAATGGCTTCGAACCGATTCCAGTAACGTTGTTGGTGAGAACATTGCCACTTTTATAATTGCGCGATCATCGGTCTCATTTGTGCTCCTGGGACGCCCGTGGTACAATATCCCTTCCGTTACAAATTGTTGTCTGCATCGAGCAAATATATCACTCCGACTAAGGTGGTAGACGATACGCCTGATCGACCAACTTGCTTCTCTGATTCCTACCATACACCTCTTCTCAAAGTCCGACAGTTGTTCGTACTGTCACCGGTTGCGTTTTCTAGGCATTGCTGGTCACAATATCGTCTATCCGAGTCAACAGATTTGTTTGAATAACTCTATGGTCTGAGCAGTCATGCCTCTTAACCCTCCCAGCTACGCATCTCATATACGCATATAACCTTCTTATCCTTGTCTCATTGGCATCGAAATATTGTAATCATTTGAGCTTACTCTTATCAGACTACATTAAAGCCAAATTTTCTGATTGTAGCTTTCCTTCTTCTGAGTGCAAATATTTTTTTGTGACAGAGAGTATTTAAAACAATAACCCAATGGACGCTAAATAGAAAAGAACACAGACTGATGTACACTAGCAGAAAAAAACCCAAATAGAACAATTCCGTATGCATCACGAGATAAAATTCAATCCATTTTTATTCCTTCAGTTTACCCCAGAAAATGGGCTCCGGATGAGACTTGGTCCGTAGAACGTGAAATCTGATAAAAACGGATCGTTTTATATCCCATCTGGCAATTAGTAATTTGACAATTGCAATCCATTTGAAATTCTCTTCCCTGCGTTTTGATTGCCTGACGTGGAAACAAAAATCCATCTTTTTTTGTTTTAAAAATTTAAAGTTATTCTCCCATGATTCATTATCTGTAATCCTGACAATTTCTTTTCCTTTACACACAGGTTTCTTTTCCCTCGCTTTAGCCCAGTGTTACATGGGCTTTTCCCCTATTTTTTCTCAGTGATTAGATCTTTCTTTAAATTTCTATTTTCGATTTCTAATTTTCAGAGCTAATCTAGTTTAATCCACAAGAAAACAGGCAATATACGACTTTATGATTAAATAATTAATTTTGTAATGAATAATAAAAAACAATATTGATTTAGTTTTTTAAAAAATAATTTATATCCATTTTTATTAAATAATGAATGAAAATTTCTTACCATTAACTATTGAAACGACCACTTATTATAAAAAAAAAGATTCAAAATGTAAATAATACTATCTGATGAAAACACACATTTCAGCATTTTCTTATATTCACTCTCAATCGCTTTTTTAAATATAAAGAAAACTATCAGTTGTAACGTATCAAAAAGTTGTCTCTTTCTGCACATGCTCCATAAGCCTCAAACTGGTCAGTTCTGCCGTAGGTTTGCCACAACTAATTATTACTGGCATTTGGCGATTTTAGCAACTTTTTCGTTGTATTTTTATGAATCCTTGAAATGGAAAAGTACTTTTAAAAAAAATATTTTATGCGCAAAAAACCAGAAAAATCGAAATATTTTTTAAAATTACGAAATTCTATAAATTTTTTAAAAGAAGTTTTGCAATATTCCATCTCAGTCTAACTTGACAGCTTTGAGAAAGGTATACAATGTACCAATCTACTTAAAACATAGTTGTAATTTTTTTTTTTTTTTTGGAATTTAAATCCAAAAAGATGCATAGAAAATTGTAAAAAATGTAAAACATTGTACAAATTGGGATTTTAATAATATATTTCAAGTTAATCACATGCTAAAAGCATTTATTTTTTAAACAAAGTTAATACTGTCAATAGAGCAACGTCATAAAATTCCAGTTTGTCTGAAAACCGATTTTCGACGCCAACTTTGTCATTGTTGTAACAATAGCAGTGCAGACAAATCAAAGTTGACGCCAAAAACGGGTTTTTTCATGTTTTTAATTAATATCTTCTTAACTAAATGCAATATCGGACCAAATTGGAAATCTAAAACATTCTCGAATCCACTCGAATACATACAAAAAATTTCATCAAATTCGGTCCAGCCGTTTAGGAGGAATTTAGTCACATACACACGCACAGAAGACTTATAAAGAAAAAGATAATGTTGGCTAGAAAAACAGTTCTATTGTTGTTGTTACTACTGCCACATCGGTCCGATGATGTTAGATCGAGGCTCACAAATTCATCGCAGCAAAAGGAGAAGATAGAATAGAGGGGAAAGTTATGATTTAGCTCAGTTCCGCCCCGAAATTGATGAAGAACTCCATGGAGGTGTGGTCAGGGGCCTCCCACCTCTCTTCCTTTTCCACCAACCTCACGAAAAAATGTTTGCGGTTCGACAGCTATTTAGAGTACCCCCATGCCTCAAAGGCACTATACATTTACAAATATCCATGACTTTTCCGGTTTCCAGTAATTACTTGATTTTTATCACGAAAAAGTATTTAAAAAATACCAATAAACAGGAATTGTTTCATGACACTTTCATTCGAAGATCTCTCTCAAGAGATGATAAATAGGCTTTCTTGAATAATCTTTACAACAGCAAAAATATATTTGTCAGTGGTAATGTCAAATTTGTACCAGCGATAACAAAGGCACCCTATGAAATATTTTATATCATTGGTTATCATATGAAACCGTTTACTGATGTAGAAATTGTGAAAGAGTGAGTCTTAAATGCTTCCAATTTAGAAAAATTCAGGACGAAAATAAAAAAATATAAAACATAATAATTCAAAAAAGCAAAATATGAGTTATAATATTTTGATCAATTTACACACTTTAAAATTTATGCTTTGATCTTATAAAGCATTCCACCCCCATTAATCTTCATATTGCAGCCCGCGTGAAGTAGTTAACATATGTATGCGGCCCGGCAGAAAAAAAAAGAAAGGCTGAGTACCCCTGGTCTTGTCATATTCATCGCATCCGACCTTCTCGCGAACGTTTGCGTGAGTCTGGGCAATCTATCGGACGTCTGCGCAAAACATGAAAAAATGCTGCACCTCGTACAATTCCAGTCTGTTTTGGTCGAGTCGATACTTTTATAGCTACCGAATCTATCTTGAATGTGCATTTTATAATTTGCACGCGTGCGTTATTTGAAATTCACAGTATTGAGTACTTACGACAGTAGATTAAAACAAAATCATAGATACAGTTTTAAGTCGTAAGCGAACATTCGTTGATAATAAAGTGTCAACAAGTACGCAGACGAGCATAGTTCCAAAAATTAAATCAAGGAAATATTCTCAAGAATACTTAAATTTTGGATTTAAAATTACTGAAGTAAATGGAGGAAAAAAGCCTGTTATGTGTTAAAACTCACAAATCTGTAGAACAACATGCGGAAATTGTTTTTAAAACCATTGAAAATCATTTAGCCTGTTGGCAAAGAATTTTAAAAAGTATTTTCTTGCTGAGGACAACTTGATAGCAAGTTACGAGTGGGTTAGGGATCCATTTCAAAATACTTCAGAAGGGCTCTCAACTGCGAAGAAGAAATCTTCATAGATTTTACATCCAGTGGCGATAATAAAATCAATTTTGTAATAAACCGCTCTTTGAATTTTGGGCAGAGGTGAATGGTGAATTTTCCGCAGCGAAAACAAAAGCATTTCGTATACTATTACCCCATTTTCAATATCCTACTTTTGTGAAACCAAATTTTCAGCGGCGGCTGCTTTGAAGACTGAGTATAGATCTCAGCTAAATATAGAAAAATAACTGAAACTGTCGATTTCTAATACTAAACATTCCTTTGAAAAATTTTGCTCTGAAAGACAAGCCCATGGAAGTCACTAATAATTATTAAACTGTTCTTAATTTAGCATTAAGAAATTAGTTAAAAACACCTTGTGCAGTACTCATACATAAAATGTATACTGGCTGAAGTACCCACTTTTTTTTGTACGAGTTCATTTTTTTAAAAAAGAAATCAAACATTAATGGCAGAATAGCTGAATTGCAAGGAGAGTAAAACCAAGTGCACGACACTGTATACAAAAATGTAAAAAGTTTTTTTTTAATGAATGATCATATTGTAAATAGTTTTAAATGAACTGTAATTTTTAGACTCAAAGAATTAGCATTTAGAATTAATGTTAAAAGATGGAAAAGAATACAAAATTCCGATGAAGAATAGTTGTGTTATTTTTAATATTTAAAGCGAGAAGACTTGAAAATGTCTTAACCCGGGAACAAGCGCGTACTCGACACTAACGTTAATAGTCGTACAGGGTGTCACCCCAATCCTTTTTTTTATAATTATTTTTAATGCACATGATAAAAATAGTAATTCGAGTAAATAATTTTATTTTAGGAGAAAGTATACTTACTTCTTTCAAAGACTTTTCAATTTTTCTTTTATGGATTGAGAAAAAATCCAATAAAAAACTGAACTTATATAAATTATTCAAATGTGCGTGACCTTAATAAAGGACACAGACACTTTCCACTAATATTACAGGAATGGTATTTGTGCAGGCAAGACTGTCATATTTTTTGTTCAAGTTATTGTAGTTGTACTGTCTATAAATACTTAAGTTTTACTAATGATTGATAAATAGCATGTTGAACTTTTTCTTGCTTGTGTCTTTTGACAGGGTGCAGTGTGTCTTACACTTAAGGCTTCATATTTTAGTTGATGAAGTTCCTTAGGAAGCATTTTAAAATTTTTCCTTTCGTTTCACATTCATCGCTTTTCTCAAATTAACTTTCACTATCATGATTAATATGCATTATTTCAACAGCCTTGCTTGATCAGGGGTGAAAAGTGAATTAAGTCTTCCTTTTCTTCCTACAGCAAATGTACAGTATTTCAATCATAATAATAACAGTAATGAATTTTTATATCTTGATAAAATTTTTTTGATTCTGGATCTGGGTTATGTTTTTTCTTAGAAAGAGTCGTATTTTAATTTTAAAAAGAAACGTAATAAAAAAATCCTCTCATCGTGGGGTTATAGCAATTCAAACAAAATGTTTTTATATGGTTATAGGATCGAAGCTTTTATTTTTAATGCGGTAATACCGCCAGATGATACGTATAAACTATATCAGTGTAAATGTGTATTTTTTATTACGTTAGAAGTGTGCTGTTTTACTTCATTCCAAGTTATTTTTTTAAATAATTTATTTTCGATATGTTCGCGCCCCCTTGCAGGGTTATCATGCCCCCTGAGGGTGCGCACCCCACAGTTTGAGAAATGCTGAGTTACACATGTTGGGTACACCTTAGCTTGTGACCCCATGCCATTAATACGGCTGATACTGTGGTAGCTACGATCCTGACTGTTTTGCATCATATCACGAAGCAAAGATGATAGGTAAAGTACATTCAGAAATTCTTTCAGTTACAATTTTAGCTTTACGTAAGGAGGTAGTTATTAATAAGACGTAGTTAGGATGTCGTGCCCCAGTCCTATCTTGGACTGGGTTCACATTGCCCGGCGCGCCTGGTGTGGAAAGAAACATATCATCACCAACAAAAGCCATAACAATAATTATTTATAGTAGACAGACAAACACAATTAACAAGCACAAGTTCAAACTATAAGTGGAAACCTTGGAGTGATTATCTAATACCTAGATTAATCCTGATACTCAAATCTAACCTTCAACCCTAATATTCCCGTCCAAGTAATCTCAGCTATCAGAATTGACAAGGAGACCAACTCTTGCTAACCTCAGGTTTGTACTTAATTTCATCCCTTTAATGATTAATCTAATACTTTGCTTAAAAAAATATCAAATACGCGTAAAGCTCGTTGAAGTGATCCGTAGACGATACTTACATTTAGTTTGGCAATTCCTTCTGTCTCTCACTCTTACGAAATCTAGACTTTATATAGTCGAACTAAATAGCATATAATTATCTCGTGTTTTTCCCGAGGAGGCTGTGAAATAGAATAAATGCTGGCGCCAAAGTTACCCAAGAGGATTAGTTTATGAAATTAACGCGGATAAGACCCGTCACAGCCCCCCTCAAGAAAAAAAAACGGGATTTATAAAAGGGTCTCAATGGCCCGATATAAATTACGTTGAAAATTTTAAGTCTGAACTTATCTAGACATCTTAAATTTTAGTTTAGCAATAACTTTTATAGAACAATACGCTAAAGAAACACTCAAAACAACTAGCTCAAAATTTAATCACTCCCAGGTTTTAGCTTTTACATTCATTATATAAGGTGTACCCCAAATGGGCGAGGACCAAGGAAAAACCTCCCACTGGAGGGAAAAACCCGGCCGTACACAACCCGTAATCTTAGATATTTTAAATATATCTTGAATTACATAATTTATTATCTTCGAAACAAAATCTTCCAAACATCAGGGTCAGCCACCCTGAAATGAGAACTGGATCAGTGGACGTACAAAAAAAAATTTGAACACTTTATACACACAACATTGAATTCACACATATTTAAATTGTCAAATACTTTACAAATTTTATCTGGTTTCTGAAAATAAAACTCCCATTCTAATCGCGTAGCGCTCTTAGTGTTATGGTTTATTTCCTCTCTCTACGCCGCGAGTCCCACAAACCAGATATATACTAATATAAACTTCAATATGTTTATATATACACAATTATATACAATTTTCAAAATATTCAATATAAACAAACAATACAATGAATTCTCGCATATTTAACCAAGCCTTTGGATAAGGTAAACAAATGTAAACATACATATGCTTTCCACAATTTAGAATATATTTAAATATACAAAAGGTCATTTCACTCAACGCAGTGAGACTTTTGCATTAGACAACATTATTAACAAAACGAGACTTGCTTCTTACAAAAATTCAACCGACTGCCTGTCAGTAAAAATATAAATGAAACAATACAACCTGGCTAATATCTTGCTTTTCTTCTTTCTTTAATGTCTCCTATCTGCATCTCCAATGACGTGGACCTTCTGTTGGGTTGACTCCCTCCTGGCTCCTGGCAGTCTGGTCTATAGTCTCGGCGACTCCTCAAGTTGTAGTTGTGACCTCGTCCTTCTTGATCTCTTCTAGATCGGGTGGATCCTTCATGGCCTGTCAATGATCCTATTGGTGATCTTGATCTGGCTTTCCCATGGACTTCTCTGCCGTTTTTGGAATTGCTGAAGTTGGACCTTTTCTGTTGTCTCAGTCGTAGTTGTTGGCGAACTTTTTCTTGAACTAGTCTACTGTAGCGATCTTCGACTTTATTTCTCTTCCTTGTCTGCACATTCGACGAGATGGAGGACGGGAGCCTTCGTTTGTAGACTTCCCTTTGGATATGTGCTCTTTTACTCCTCGGCCCCTCTGGAAGCGACTCTTGTTTTCTCTTAGATCTTCTGGAGTGTTGGTTTTTCATTATTTTGTGTGTCGTCTGGGATAGCGAGTCAGATATCGCCCTCTTACACCTATCCTTGGTCAGCTCTTGTCCGCTCTTTTTTGTCTCTCTGTGATTACTTTTATTCCCTACTCTATCATTTTCATTTCTCTCCTGTCTTCCACCAGACTCATTACTCTTAGAACCTTGTGACCTATCTAACCCATATCTACCATCCTCAAAACTACTCGATTGATACTCGGATCCTCTACTGACTGAACAATCTACCTCCACTAAACTTTCATCGCTTTTCCTCTGATGGTGAATTCGAACCTGATCTATATTGACTGCAGTTCTTCTACCTGCCTTCCAAATTACAACATTATTGTTTTTAACACTCACAACTCTAAAAGGACCCTCAAACTTAGGGCAGAACTTAGCAACCACCTTTTTACTGGCTGAACTAATAGGGTAAGTTTCGATCAACACTGAATGATCCACTTTAATGTTAATTTCGCGTCTCCTTTTATTGTATTATTTTGCCCACTTTTCTTGCTTTTTCATTGTATTCTGCCTAGCATCCTCAAACACCTTTTCAATATTCCCAACCACAAATTCTGTACCACCCGTCACCATCACAAGTTTTTGAAATGGGGTAATAAGTTTCCTGCCCAAAAATAATTCTGCTGGGGTCTTTCCCATGGTTTCATGGACTGCCGTTCTTAATGCGTATGCGAATTCATTTTGAAACCTATCCCAGGATTCATGATTATAATTTAAAAAAGAAGCAATCATTTGTAATAAATCGCCATTAACACGTTCCGTTTGATTTGATTGAGGTCGATACACTACTGTTTTGACATGCTTTATATGTAATCTATCACTTAAATGTTCAAAAACTTCAGATACAAATTGGGGGCCGTTATCGTTGATCAATTTGACAGGAGCTCCATATCGCGAAATATAATTTTTGAACAGGGCATTGGCGATTATTTTTGCGGACGCCTTTCTGAGGGGTATTATTTCCAACCACTTCGTAAAATGATCTGTTATTACACAAATATATCGATATCTTTGGGGTTTCGATGTTGGGTAGGGCCTAATAAATCTAATGAAACTATTTCGTTCGGATAATTAGTTCCAATCGGTATTAAATGACCGGCCGGTAACGCGTTCTTATAGTTAAATTTTTGGCACGTCTCGCATGTCAAAACATAATCATGTATCTCCCTACGCATGTATGGAAAATAACATGCATCCTTCACGCGTAAATATGTTTTCCGTATTCCAAGATGTCCAGCCATAGGCTTATCATGAAATTCGTGCATTATCGCACCTCGCATCGATTTTGGAATATATACTCTCATTTCTCCGAGAGAGGATGCTTATTTCGCATAAAATAACAACCCTTCTATGATTTTAAAATCCTGGGACCAGTTCCCACAGTCCCCCGCATTTATTGAAGTCATCGGGGTTTTGTAAGTAGCAATAAATATGACCCAGGTCGGGGTCCTGCTTTTGTTCAGCTATCACTTGTTCCCTTGACGAAAGTACCAAATCTCTAATTACTGCACAAGTTATATTGCTATCCTCAAAATTTTCCACAGGGTTTCGTGACAACAAATCTGCCACAACATTTTGAACACCTGGTCTATGTTCCCATTCAACATTAAATTCGGCTAGCTTGAGTGAATATCTGATCATACGACTTGATAAATTTTTACCATTAGTGAGTTTCATTAATGCTGCATGATCAGTAATTACTTTTACTGGTAACGATCCAAAGTAGGTGCGAAACTTTTTTAAAGCCCAAATCACCCCTAAACATTCGCGCTCGGTTACTGTGTAATTGCCTTATTAAGTGTGCGGGATGCATATGCTATGGGTCTCTGACTTTGCGCAAGCACCGCTCCAATCCCAATAGAACTCGCATCTGTAAAAAGCTCAAATTGTACATTAAAATCCGGTAGTTTTAGCAGAGGTGCTTCCGTAATTGCACGTTTGATCGATTCAAAAGCAGCTTGTGCCTCTTGAGACCAATTAAATTTCCTACCCTTCTTTTTTAAATCATACAGTGGCTCGCAGAGATCTTCGAACCCCTTAACAAATTTTTGATACCATTGGACCATTCCGAGAAATTTTGAAACTTCTCTCGTATTTTTTGGTGCTTTCACATTTCGAGTATTGCCTTAACTTTAGATTCATCCGTGGCTATCCCATCTTTACTAATCATGAGGCCTAAGTATTTTAGTTTCTAACATCCAAACTTACACTTATCTTTGTTCAATGTCAACCCCGCTTCTTGCAATAACCTAAATACTTCCCTTAAATGTTCCAAGTGATGTGCAAATGATGGAGACGCGATGATGACGTCATCCATGTACACTTGGACACATTTCCCTAACAGTGGTTGCAAAATAATATCGATCGCTTTCTGAAAACTTGGCGCTGCCCCCGATAGGCCGAATGGCATGCGTTTAAACGCATAAGTGCCGTTTTTCGTTACAAAAACAGTTTTGGCTACATCTTTGGGGTGTACTGCCAATTGAAAATAGCCAGAGCGCAGATCTAAAGTACTCATTATTTCCGTGTGAAGGACATTAGTAATTAAATCCTCGATGAGTGGCAAAGGATATCTCGGGTACTTAGTTACCGCATTAAGTTTGCGATAATCCACCGCAAATCTATACGCCTCGGGATTGTCCTGGGGTAATCCGTTCTTCTTACGACACAAAACTACAAGAGATGCGTAAGCCGATTGACTTTGTACAATGGTGCCTTCTCTTAACATCTTGCGGATGTGATAATCAATGATACCTTGCTTAACCCTGTCATACCTATACGGTCTGGAGATAACTGGAAGGCTCTCCCCCGTATCGATTTCATGATATAATACATGAGTAAGTCCCGGTTTCTCTGAGAATAGGCGTTTAAAACTATTAAATAACGATTTTAAATCTCTTTTTTGATTTAGTTTTAATTTTGAATTCGAAAGATCAATTTCTACATTCTCCTCAACTATTTTTAATTCTTCGATTTACGAATCCGGAATCGCCAAAAACTTTTCCTCGAAATTCATGGTAATCTTCGCGTTTCGTATAAAATCGACACCTAAAATGCATGGATATTCGAAATCCGCTATTATGTGAAAATCCCATTTTTTTTGTGAATTCTCTAATTCGTATTTCTAATTCTATCGTCCCTACATTGTTGCACCCGGCGCCCTGAGCCGTTATAACTTTTGCATTTGATTTTTTTATTGGTTTATAAGAAAAATATACCCTATACGTTTCTTCAGAGATGAACGACTTCTCGGCTCCAGTATCCCATAATGCCTTAGTGAAGATGTCGTTCACTAAAATTGGCACAAACGGGAGTTCTACAGGGGACATCCTTAAAACAGAAACCCTTATTGGAGGTTTCTTATCAACCTGTGATCGATCTTGATTTCGAACGCTTAAAAAGTTTAAATTTTTATGACTACCCCTATTCCATTGATTATTCGACCCCCGTTCAAAATTATCACTCGGACCCCTATTTCTATATTGATCTCTTCCCCCACGATTCTCGAATCTGTGATCATTCCTATCAATACGGTTCCTGTTCTCGAACCCTTGATAATCATAATTCCTCTGGGGTCTCGTCCCATAGGAAGTTCTATATCCCTGTCTCCTATCATTTTGACGTTCGACTACCC
Source organism: Trichonephila clavata (assembly GCA_019973975.1). Classification (NCBI taxonomy): domain Eukaryota; kingdom Metazoa; phylum Arthropoda; class Arachnida; order Araneae; family Nephilidae; genus Trichonephila; species Trichonephila clavata. The sequence continues at coordinate 39,703 of BMAO01015981.1, forward strand.
CAGTATCACTCCAATTTCTATTAGTACGACCTTCGGTAGACCTCCTATTCACATCACAAGCTCGTCTTTCACTATTATCATTGGTCGAACCCGAATTGTGTCTCCTCAAATATCTGTCTTCGTACATAGATATCATCTGAAGCAACTGCAATTGAGTAGTTGAATTTCTAATCTCTATATATTCCATCAATTGTGGTTCGAAACGGGCAACAATATGTTCGATGAAACTATCTTCAGACATTTTTAATCCCAATTTTTTATGCATTTTGAGGAGGCTGTAAATAAAATCAGACGGAGCCTGACCGTGACCCTGATACGACGAATAGAACTTGACTTGCAATTCAGTCTTATTCCTAACCACTGGAAAATTTGCTGTCAAAGCCTCTTTCAATTGCGCGAAATCCGTAGCACTCCCTTTCACTATTGAAGATCCAAAGACGTCCAACCAGTCTAACGCACGGCCTCTGAGACGCCCTTTAAGATAATAACATGCCAAATTATTAGGTATCTCGTAAAACTTAACATTATTGTCAATATATTGCAAAAATTCCTCTATATTCTCAACACCAGAAAAAAAAATATCAGGCAAGAGCCTAAAATTGGATCGGACTCCCATCTCGGGGTTAAGGGAGAAATGTCCGGAGGACAAACTCGTTGGGTGCCATTGTCGTGCCCCAGTCCTATCTTGGACTGGGTTCACATTGTCCGGCGCGCCTGGTGTGTGTGGAAAGAAACATATCATCACCAACAAAAGCCATAACAATAATTATTTATTGTAGACAGACAAACACAATTTACAAGCACAAGTTCAAACTATAAGTGGAAACCTTGGAGTGATTATCTAATACCTAGATTAATCCTGATACTCAAATCTAACCTTCAACCCTAATATTCCCGTCCAAGTAATCTCAGCTATCAGAATTGACAAGGAGACCAACTCTTGCTAACCTCAGGTCAGTACTTAATTTGATTCCTTTAATGATTAATCTTATACTTTGCTAGAATATATCAAATACGCGTAAAGCTCGTTGAAGTGATACGTAGACGATACTTACATTTAGTTTGGCAATTCCTTCTGTCTCTCACTCTTACGAAATCTAGACTTTATATAGTCGAACTAATAGCATATAAT
>BMAO01015982.1:0-58646 GCA_019973975.1 Trichonephila clavata
AAAAGTTAAGCACATCTGGAAAAATTTTTAAAATAGTAATACAAAAAGTATAAATCGCGAAATATTGAAGTATTAATAGTATTTAAAAAAAATTAATATTTGTGAAGCTGAGTATCAAGCATTATAAAAATAACTAGCAAAACCAAGAACTAAGTTATATTTTTATCTGAAAACCCTCTTAGGATTCTAGTATAACTTATGTGGTTGAAGGAAACGATTTTGATGAACTTAGCTACAACAGAATCATTTATTATGGAAAGTAGCAAAGAAATAATTGACTTACATAATATTTCCAGGATTTCAAAACTGAATGAATACTTTATACCTTTTTTTTAAAAAAGAAATACAGTTTCCTAATTTTTTTTACAAAACATGTACTGTTAAATGTTTTTTCTTAAATATATTTATGTTGTATGTAAATGTTAAAATTTTAATATAAATAACTATGCAGCTAATGATTGTTTACTTATGGAACTTGTAAAAATTATGAAAAATCAACTATACAAGGTTTTTCGATTTAAGAAAAATTTATTACTTGTACCGCTTTGACATAAGATGGAATGCACCACTCTTTAAGCTACTTTACTGCACAAACCATTGTATTTTTCAAATGGTTTTGGATTATACCTACTGTATTAAAAAGTGTTGTGTAACTAATATTGTTGACAGTCTTAAAAAAAGTAGACAATTGATTGCTTTTAAAACTAAATAAAATATTAACTTGTATTGCACTTCCCATCATATAAATATTACTTACTAATTAATTACATTACACAATCTTTAATGCTTTAGAAAGTCTTTCACAACTGTGATGCAATTATAATGTATATGTCACCACAGCTGAAAATCCCATCTAGCACTTTTTAAGATCAAAAAGTCATTCAAGGCTTTCAAGAGATGTAAGAATATTTACTTCATTCATTTGGTTGATACACAGAACACATTTAAAGCAACCTGAAAAACTATAACTATTTAAAGTATTTATAAAACAAATAGTATATCAAAAACTGGTCCATTACTGGACAAAAAAAATAAATAAATCCTTATTAGTACATCTATACCATAAAAAAGACAATCACATTATATCATTACTTTCACTACCACTTTCCTCATCACCCATGAAATGTAACATATGGATGAAATACCTGTTTTTATATAGGCAAGGCAGATTTTCAAGGTCTATTCCTGTATAACAAACAGCACAAATATTATCAAAATGATGAATAATTTATTATTAAGAATTATTTACACGCAAGTTAAAACATATTACTTACTTTAGTATATAGTTTTGCTTGTATTGATAGCAAGCATTAACATCCCCTGATTCTATATATTTTATATTAAACACTTACCTGCAAAAAGTATACATGTATTTTCTAAATTCGTATGTTCCAAAAGTATAAATCAATTTTTTTTGCCTAAAATTTTATGAAGAATGAATGATATAAAAAATTACCATACTCCCATCACTTTCCAAAATTTGTGTGGTAACATTCAACTGCAATGGAATCTCTATCCTGCATGATTTTTAAATTATATGCTTCTAATATACTGTCATATAGCCATTTGTGACAAAAATTTGGTCATTTTTGATAATTACTTACCTCCTCACCTGATATAAAAATATACAACAACTTTACCTCATAAAAACATAGCTAAATGTCTTGGAAAACATAAAACAACTCCACTACAACCATATATCAGGTGTTAAAGATACCAGTTAAGTTTTTTTGCAAATAGTTTTTGAATTGAGTAATGCTGACTTGCCTGAGCTTGAATGTTTTCTTTCTTGACAACTAAAAAAAGAACATTCCAGAGTTTTCCTTTTTATTTTTATATCCCCAATAGTTGGCTTCAATATTTATTGCTAGTTTAAATGCTGATTGGGAGGTAGGTACATGAGGATCAGGTAAATAATTCTTTAGTAATTACTTTTTACCTTTCTTTTACTGAATTGCATGTTGAGACAATTGTTCCTTAACTATTTTACCTTGCAATAAACAATTTAATACTACAAGTAGAAGTTCAGTCTCCTGGTTTTTCTTACGTCATTACATATTTCTTTGGCGGAAGACCCCACACCACACTTTCTATCTGAGATATAGAAAGAAGTATATTCAACATTTTCAACAACACGGAATCTCTCAAACAATTTAAGAATGAACTTAATATGTTTACATGGTGCATGATTATCTGAGCATTCACATGTATACCAAGCCGAACATGATAATTTTACACACCTGTAATGGCATTGATCACACACACATATAACCTCTTTCTGAAATGCTACCATAATCTTTTTAACAACATAAAATACATCTCCATTAATCTGCGATTTTACAAACCAAGAATTTGTTGCCTGGTCATAAATATCTGTCAGGAATCTTCAATTCATTTTGAAATGGAAATTGTTGTGAGGATATAAACTGGGGAGAGTACCATTTAAAATTCTATAATGTGCTAAATATGTGTCATGCTGTATTTTCAACAAACTATCTGCTTGACAGTTAAATTTTCATTTTAAAATAATTGGACATTCATGTATTGTGAATAGATTAACAATATATATTTTTATCAGTATTGGCATGCAGAAGTAGATGATGTGACTTATACTATTAGTAGGCTGAATTACAATAATTATCATCAAAATATTTATTGAAAGCAGGCTTTTTATCAGTCGATGCAATTTTAAAATTTTTCATTATTTATTTACATCTGATTGAACTTATTCCTTCCAAATGAGCTACTAGAGAAATTTCCCTTCGCATTTCAAAATTGGAAAACAAGATCATTTAATCATTTCTTCCAAGTGCATTGAAGGCATAATGCAATTAATTTTTAACTGGGCACCCTTTCTCTCAGAATGTTGAAACACAATACATATTTCCTGTATTTAATTTATTAGTAATAACATGAGCAACAGAGTAAAGCATTCCTTATTAGTCAAGTACAATTAAACTTCTATTAACCGAATACATATTCTAATACTGAAGATTTTTCAATACCCATTTCAAGATTAGCTTTAATGAACTCTATACAAGCTTTATAAATCAGTTGAAATGCTTGATTATGCTTTGCAAAATATATTACACAGATCCCTTAATAGTCTTTATAAAGAGTGATTCTATCAAGAGAGAGATATTCCATTAATAATTGGAATATAGAATCTTTGATATTTCTATACAACTAGTTTTTCTTTTATATGTCTAGGAAGCCTCACATGTTAGCAAATGTGTTAAATATCTAAATCTACAATTTCACTCATGATATGGAAAAGGTTAAGGGAAAGTTAAATCTAAACATATTGTGTAGATCTTTACATGTGATTCGTATAAATTTTTTTGCAATAGATAATACATTCCAATAATGATTTTTTTCTAACTTTAATTAAATAAATGTATTTTCTTATTAAGAATAGTGTTATTACCTTTGGCTGGATCCTAGCAGGACACCCTTCTTTTACAAGAACACCTCCAGAAAATTTGTATTTTCTATTATTATTCTCACAATCATTTAAAAATTTAGACAAACAATTTACCTCATATATTTACGCTAATTTTTCATAACAATCAATAGAACTTTCGATTTAACGACAAGAAAAAGTTTTACACTCACGAGATCCGCCAAGTGGGCAATCACCCAGCAGGAACTAAAAAAATAATGAATCTACTACAATGGTAAATACCTGGAAATTTTAAAACGTATTATTAAAACATCATAAATAATCAAAGCATAAAATTTTTACATTCATGTGATCGGAGAATCGAGATTTCACACGGCAGAAGCTAGAAAGTCGATTAACGGAAAATGTTAATTACATCAAATCAAAGCACAAAAAAAAAAAAAAAAAAAAAAAAAAAAAAAAAAATATAAAAAGAGTAAAATAATAATAATTCAAAATTATGAATCAAAGTTTTTAGTTGTTCACATAAGTTAGAAATTCCATAAATCAGCAAATATGTTAAAATGATGGGAAACTTAACAGGAAATTAATACAATATAAAAACTGCAAAAAAAATTTATCAATTAAACATTATAATTCAAAGTTATAAAATACCTAATCAATAAATCTCGCCGCTAGAATTTTATATACGAACCTTTCAGCACGAGCACTATAGCAAGAATGATTTTAGTAGGTTCAATTAAGCCAACGATGAACTTGGCGATTTTCAAAAAGAGGCCAAAAATATCGAAGTAACCCATCCTTGTTTGTAGATTATAGGAATAGGTGCTGCCAACGAAATTGCGCATTACACGTCTGGTCTTGTTTGTTCCTTTTATCTGTCCCTATCGTTCTTCCGTAGGATGCTTTAATCCTTTAATGCTCGTTATTCGTGATACACTCAATCAATCAATCAATGCAGTTTATTTTGTTTCGCACGTGTTTGTTTTGAAGTTTATATACTGTTTATTAAGATGAATTCTCGAATATATTCTGGTTCTAATTTTTTTCGCCAAAGGCTTATTTTATCAACTTTAAGCGGGAAACCGATTCAAATAAGAAATATTCGGGATACTTCCGATGAACCCGGTGTCAATGGTAATTTTTCATTTTTTTGTGTACATAGAGTTTGCTATTTGGAAATAGAAATTATTAAGGAAATTTTGCAAATATTTTTATTGACTGTCACTAATATTACTGTCCTTTCATTTTTGCAGATTATGAGCATAGTTTCTTGAAACTGTTAGATAATCTTACTAATGGCTCAGTTATAATTGTAAACGAAACTGGTAAGCTGATAATTTTTCATATTTAAAATGCATTCTATTTTGTGTTTAAGTTTCACAGTACCATGCACTTCTGTCTAAAATAGTTTACTGAATTTCTAATGTGAAATTTTAATAAGTAGCGAAATATTGCTGTAATAAACTGCAAATTTTATTACCTTTAAAAAAAAATTCAATGAACTTTCTTACTATTAATTTTTGGAAGAAGGTAAGAGATTCTTGCTTTGTATTGAATTAAGAAGTAGACAAATATGTTTTCAACACTGCATTTTATTGGCAAAGTAAATTATTACCTTAACATTTGTGATTTTTATACCAAGTTTTTCTTTTTTTATCTGTGCTCATTGATTAAAATTATTTCAGTAAACTTTCTCCCAACAGTATAATATAAACAGTGTTTCCTGGCTTTTACTTTCACTTGTCTTTTTCGTAATATTTTATTTTGTATAACTTAAATTTGCCTTATCTGTAATTTTTTTCCCTAAATATATAATAACATAAGCTATTTCTTTGTTTATATTTTTCATTAAGGAAAGTGGTATTTTTCCATTACTCTGGCACACATCTTGGCAAGCAAACTTTAGTGGTGACAACATACAGTAAACATAACTGTTCTAGGCACAACCTAAATTTTCATTGGTTTTTTATCCATTTTTGACATATTTAGAAAAAAGACATTACTTCTAAGTCAAGTTCACAACTTGTTATGAAATTGTGCCGATAAAAGGTTGCTAGTGCAAATATTCCCATATGGTGTCGGCTGTTTCATTTTGGCGACTTTATCACCTGCACCAGCAAAATAGAAAAGTACCAGAAAAGTTTTCTTTAAAGTTGTATACATAGATTACGATTATTGCCTGGGTACTTTTAAATAAATAAATCTTAAAGTACTTGCATATTACCCAACAGTATTGGGAACATTATATGAAATGAAACACATGGTTACCAATTCAGTGAGTACGACACATGTGAAATTGCGGTTGCCGACTTGGCAAGTTATCTTGAATGTTGCCATTGTTGTGATGGTACATAAGTACTGATCTTAATTATTTTGAGTTGATTTTGCTATAAATAACAAAAAATTGCTTTTCTTTTAATTATTTATATTTGTAAAAATTTGGTATTCTTTTAAAGGAACTGTTGTGAAATATACACCAGGATTATTACAGGGAGGCACATTGCAACATGACTGCTGTATTGGCAGATCCATCAGTTATTATCTTGAAGCATTACTGTGTCTTGCTCCTTTTTGTAAGAAACCTCTTCATATTACTTTAAAAGGTGTGACTAATGATAGCATTGATCCTTCAGTAAGTACTTATTTTTAAAAATAATTGGTATTTATGTTGTACACAGATGACCAATTTCACTAAATCAAAAAATATCACCAATTAAAAAAACTTTGCCAAATGCTGTTATTGTTATTATTTTTGCTTGAATGTGCATCAGATCAGTTTCCACTATTGGCTGTATATATTGTGGCATTTGCAATGTCTTTTGATTTGATGAAATTGATCGGCTGTTTATGTAAGCATATTATCGACTGTATGATATATTTTAAAATTTTTCGTTAAAAGTATTATATTGTAAATTGACTATCTTAATGTAAATGTATTTAAATTAAAAATTATTTAAATACAATTTCTAAAACCAATGCTGTACTCTTGGTAATTACAATGGTACTATTTTGAAATCGGAATGCTACTTGTCAGGTTGTTTTAAATTTTTGCCAAGTTGGCTGATTTTATTACAATATGGTTAACTTGATTTTTATTGTTGGGTTTTCTGTTATATTTATTTGGTGAAATTGCAGAATCGGCCACTAGTTGGCATGATTTTAAAAAACCACCAATTTCACACTCTCTTGCATGTTGCCCTTTGGAGTAGCAAACCCTCCAGAAGAAGTAATGTTAGAGTGCAAAAGTGAAATAATTTACAAAAAGCATTTAAAGAACTTATAAAACTGAAAATTGTTGTAAAATTAAAATATTTTTTAAAACTGAAAATTTTTAGTGAAAAATTTTTTAAAAATTTATTTTAGTTGATTAAAGTGAATAAAAAAAGAAAAATTATGATACATTATTTTCATAGCCATTATTTACGACCTTTGTACCCTTCCAACCTCTCAAATTCATGCTTTCCTCACAGATCAGACATGCTTACAACATTCCAATTAAGGCATCTTTCATGCACCCTTCTAACTCAGCTTTCTTTCCTAATGCAGGCAACATAGCAAAAAAAAAACCCTTTCAGAATACTCTGCATACTTCAACATACATTTGTTCACATTTGCAATAATACTAATATCATTGGTTACCATCATGAGTATCTGTAAAAATTTACATGAAAAAGAAATTTACCATAAAATGAGCTGTGAAATATTCCACAAAGTGTGCCTCGAAAAAGTAGACACAAAAATGCTAGCTAACAAGAGCGAGAACTATGGGAATGTTTTAGTTTGAGAACAAATCAAATGAAAATTGTCTGCATAAATATCAATAATTAAAAAGCAATTTATATACCATAATAAAAAATAATATAAATAACAAACAATAAATATCAAATTTTAAAAAAAGTCACAAAGATAAGAATAAAGTTACAAAAAATAACAATAAAAAATAAATGTAATGCTGTAACTATAAAACTGAATTCTGCAAAACTATTCAAATAAAAAAATGTACTGGGCATTCGTGAAAATGCGCCAACATGATTTCTCCTTCACAGCTCCGAAATCATCTCAGTTACTACACTTGCCGCACTTATCAATCTCAGGAAAAGAGCAAAAAATAAATCATGCTAACCAGTGGTGGATTCTGCAGCTTAATAGTTTATTTTTATCATTTTTCCTCTAGTTTATTTTTATTGCAGTAACCCTAGTAATTCCAACCATTTGATTTAATTTTGCATTTTGATAAAATTTAAACATTTCTGTTTTGGAAGACTGTGTTGTCACAGTATTCATATTCTATTTTTGAAATTTCTTTCTGTTAGATAATGAATGTCTCAGAAATTCTTGGTGAGTGCCAGGATCACTTTTTAAAAGAGTACAAGGATTCCTTGTTTAATTATTACGGACCAATAGGAATCAATCGAATTCGCACTTTTCATCAATTTTATTTTTCTAGGGTTCAGATTTCTTTTTATCAATTTTAGTAAAGATCTTGATAATTTGACTCTTAGAAAATGTCATTGTGAAAGAGATGTACTTGTTTTTAAAAAAATTAAATTGCATGGCAGAATTTTTTATTGCAGATCTTGCAGTGGAAGTTCGAATTACCATAATAATAAAACTGTTCAGCAGAATTCTTGTTTAATGGTAGCAAGATTGGAATTTATACTTTTTAACTTTTCATAAAAGATTTCATAACTTTTTTCAGGTTCCAGAATAATCTGTTATTTTCACTCCTCCCTCCCTTAATACTTAATTATTTTTCTGGCCACAAATTATTTTTTTTGACTTCATTACTGCATCCCTTGTTTTTAACCCCCTCCCCCCTTTTGGCATTAGAAATTCCTCATATTCTATTTTTTTGAAATCTCATTACTGGAACTTTTCAGGATCTTTTTACATGGAAAATGTATGTAATTTTTCTTATTACTTTTAAAACCTTTTTTTAAAATTATTGTAATTCTACTGTTTTCACCTGTTTATCAAGTAGTATCAAGTTTTTATCCTTTTTTTTGGTTGTGTAAAAATTATTTTTTTAAAAAACTTGGTGGTCATCTTGGTTTAAAAAACTATTCCATCCAAGTTCTATTCGACTGGTAGCATATCAATAAATAATATCCATCATAATTAATGGTCAGGATAGAGGCATGCCAATCATCAATCTAGTGCTTTATTTAATGGGCACCAGGGTAATATTTTTATTCTAGTAATATATTCTATCACTTCTGAAATAAATTATTTATATAATTAATATTATGTATTATTATAAGAATTAATTGAGTAATAAAATTACAACATTCATTGTGATATAATATTCATTTAATTTTTGAGTGGTATACAAAATAATTCCCTCCCATTTCTTTTTTTTCTTTGGTTTTTATCTTAAAACTATGTTGTCAAATCTATGCAAAATAAGAGATGAATCTACTTATAGATATTTTTTAAATATAAGATTTTTGCAAAACTTAAAAAAAAAAAGTATTCATGCATCATATTAGAAGGTAGCTTTAATTCCTTTTCATCTTTGTATCAATTATTAGTAAATAATTATAAAAAAAATTTATTTTTAATTTAAATATGAAAAAGTACTTATTTCATACAGTTATTTTTTGAGTTGAAAATTAATTTTAACATTGTTTCTTGAATGCAGTAGATATAATTTTCATAATTAGAGTTGTTAATTATGCATATTTATAACATTATTATAAGTTTCTCTTGACAATTGTCTGTGAAAGATATATTTTAATTTAAATGAAGTATATTATGATAAGAAATAAATGCTGATTATTATTGAAAAAAGCAGAATCATTAATTAACAGTTGTTAGGTGTCTGAAATCTCAGAATTGTTTGTAGTTCCAATTTTACAGCTAAATGACTATTTTGTTATAATTTTGAAACTATAATTACGACTACTACAGGAACATGTAATTTATTTATAGGTTTCTAGTATGCTAATTATGTTTCACATGAATATACATAAGTGCTAGTTGAATTCCGATTGACAAGCACACTGGATTGCTGCTGTGAAACTCTTCTGGAGTTATCACTGCTTCTATGTCTTACATTTGTTTTTCCTTATCAATATTTATTCCTAAACAGGTTTTTGTTTTAATATCTTGATGGTGCATTTTGAAGTTGAATATTATATTTTACTTGTCTGTGAATGTTTTTAAACATTAGTTATTTGTAGTATAAAATATTTTTTTTGGGTGTAAATTAAAAAAATTATCCTTTTCCTTAAGACATTTCTTTTTGCTATCTTGAACTGTGCTCTTTTTTTAAAGAAAAATTTATTCTGAAAAGGGTTAGCTGTATTTAAAAAAATCAGTATTTGTGTTTGCTATATTCCTTCAATATAAATTCTAATCCCAAAGTTGTAATTTTTTAGGTAGATGCTCTTGTGCATTCTTCAATTCCAGTATTAAAAAAGTTCATCTTGAATGATGAAAATCTTGAGATAAAAATTATAAGTCGTGGCTTACAACCTAAAGGAGGAGGTGAAGTGCTGTTCCGTTGCCCAATAGTCAATACCATTCGTCCCATAAAATATTTGGACCCAGGAAAAATTAAAAGAGTCCGAGGTTATGCATATTCAGTGAGGGTATCTCCTGCTATGTCTAGTAGAATGGTAGATGCTTCCAAAGCACTGCTTTTGAAATTTTTACCAGATGTTTATATTTACGTAGATCATTACAAAGGAGAGCATTCTGGGAGGTAAGTTCATAGTTGCTTTTTAAGTTACTAGAAATATAGATTTTTATACTGCATTAAAAAGTGTAGAGGGGTTCAATAATGAAAATTTGGAACAGTATTGTTGCACTGTAACGGTTTTAACAGTATTGCAATTATATTTTTTTTCAGTCTTGACAAATTATAATGGGGGTTTTAATAAGGACTTTAGGAACCAAAAGTCCACTTGCGTATTGTTGTTCACTGTATGTCACAAAACTTTACACCTCGCCTGGGCATATCAATATTTCCATCCAATGTTGATTACTGGAAATATCTTACCTTGTTGTTTCCAATTTTTCTTGTCAAATACACTTGTACAAGTATAGAAACAACCTTTTAAATCCATGAAACCTACATTTCAATAGGAAGCTGATGGATCTGAAAGAGCCTCCATGATGGTACGATGCATGTGTATTTGGCAAGAAAGGGACAATGACCCCTGATATGTTTAGAGACGGCTATGACAGGTGACTGGTCTGACAGTATCCTTCTCAATCACTTACATCCATTCATGTCTATTATGTATTTTGACAATTTCACTTGGACAATGTGACATCCCACATGTTGAGAGTTACTACTAAATGGGTCCAGGACCACTCTTTGGACTTGAGACATTTCTATTGGTCACTTAAATCCCCTGGCATAGAATGCCCTTCAACATGTTGTTCTCTACCACCTCTCACTCTTATGAATTTAGGAAATGCCCTTTGAGATGTATGATGTGAATAATTATGATAAATGAGTATTGTCATAAAACATTGTTTTCACATTTATAACATTTTTGCCATCGCATAATACATTGGCCCTCGATATGATCCTATTTAATTTTTTGGCCCCTCAGCCTAAAAAGGTTGTGCACCTCTGGTTTGCATCATAGTAATTTATTTTACACTAAGAAAATTTTAAAAAAATTTCTGATAAATTACAATTTTATCTTGGTGTTATCAACTTTGTATACAAGCAAGGTTTTTTATTGTGTATTTTATGCTATCTGAAAGTTTAGTGGACATATCTGAACAAATATATCTACTACTTATATGTATTGGTTTGCAAAATTTATTATATCTTTTTTTGAAATTATAATAACCTTGTATATTAAAATAGCATTATTGGTAATATCAATCCAGCCATTTCTTGAAATTTTAAATTTTGGAACCATTATTGCATTTTATGAAAGTTCATACAAAGCTACTTGTAGTATAAGATAACATTGATTTTAAACTTTCGTTTAATAAAGTAATAATGAAGTACAAAATGGGACATCATTTATAACTTTCAATATTCTTATCATAATTCGATAAAACTAGTATTACTTTTAACGGCTTATTGGGAACTAAATTGCAGTGTTAGCAATTACATTACTGACTTCTAAAAAAAAAGTAAAGAATGTTTTCATTACAAAACCCAATTTTTATTTACATGTCTGATTTCTTCATTTTTGTGTAGATCTCCGGGCTTTGGTCTAATTTTAGTTGCTGAAAGTACTACTGGAGCATTTTATGTTGCAGAAACAATCTCAAACCCTTCTGGATCAGGAGAATTTGTAACTCCTGAGGATGTGGCAAAACAAGCATGTTATAATCTATTTGAAGAAATTAATAGAGTAAGTTTGAATTTTGTAAATTTATATTTAAACAAGCACTGTGATTAATGGAAAATTATCAAATGTATTCATAATTGTATAATTTATTTTTTTTCAGTAATAAACAGTTAAAAATAACAAAATTAGATGTATTATCGGTATGTTGATTTAACATTTTAAATCATTAAAAACCTTTTTATTAAAGTGTCTAATTTAAATTCTTTCATATGGAAATGCATTTATTAAAATCCCCCCCCCCATTTATGTTGTTTGATGGAACTTGTTATTAAGTAAATTAATACTTTATTGTTTACAGGGTGGCTTTGTTGACTCTATCAGTCAAAGTTTAGTTTGTGTATTGATGGCTCTAGGACCAGCTGATGTGTCCAAAGTAAAGACTGGCCCTCTTTCTCCTTATACGTAAGTATATTTAAGGTTATGTGAATTGAATAAATTCTTAATTTAAAATTAAAAGAAAATATTTCTAAAGCAGCTATATGCTTACATTAACTTTGGTACATTTGATGACTGAGGCTAGTCGTGCACTTGTTTGGTCTATCTTATAGATGAAAGTCATATTCATCATTGAAACTAGGACAAAATTAAACATATACATTTTTGTTCATATTAAGAATGATTAAAATCAGTTGTAAGAGGGCTATTTCAATGCTTCAATGATCCTTGTTTGCAATTGACTGCCCTTAAATATCAGAAATAAGTAATAGGTTTTATGAGAGTGATAACAAAAGTTTTAACGAAATAGGAGACTTTCAGAAATATGATGTGGCTATGGTAGCTCAGTGGTCAAGGTAACAGACTTGTGGCTGGCGTGTCATGAGTGTGAACCTAGTAAGGCTGAAGCCCCACCATGTAGGGAAGGGGGCAACGCATGTTAAATCTGTCAAGAGCTAAAACATCCTCTTGTTGGTGTGGTGGGGAAGTTAGGAGAGGGGGTGCCAGCTCGGTACCGTCCTTGTCACTTAAGCATAGTTCAAAATTACGAGGCCCATCTCCAAAAGCCCTCGAGTAGCTGAATAGTGGAACATTAATATTCACCCACTTGAGAAATATGATTATGATAGCTATTGTAAATTACAAGAGAAAAATTTTGAAAACCGTAGTGAAAATTAGAAAGTGATAACAATAGTGAAAGACTGCCAAGATTTCAAAGATGAACCAGACATTTATTGAGGAGTAATTGTGAATCCTCTAATGAAGAGTTGTGAGAGGAATGGATTTGGTTTCTTTTGTGAATTGAGATTTGATTTACAATTATAATTAATATGTATATCATATCACTTAAATAAATGCATTTTCATACATCTGCTACCTTTATGTACTATTCTTAGCATCAGCGAATTAAAATTGTTCTAAATGCAAGAATTTTTTAAATAATTCTTTACCCATGGTTTTAAGCAATGCATAAAACTATTGAAAATAGCTGCAAAAAATGTATTACGGTTTAAACTTGGTTAATTATTTGATGTTTCAATACTTTTAAAATAATAAAACATGCAAAAAGAGTATTCTTTTAAAAGGAGGATTTTAGTAATTATATCGATAAAGCCCAGTGGCTGAGTGGTAGTGCATTGCGCTTCCACACCACAGGTCCGAGGTTCAGACCCCGGGCTGGGCAAAGTCGACTCAGCCTTTCATCCCTTCTGTGGGTCGATAAATGAGAACCAAGTTTGCTTGGGAACTTAACACTGGGGGTTTCGCGCCAGACTGACCACATGACCGGAACATCTGCTCATGCACCTCAGGGCCCAAGGTCATGTATACTGATATGGGAACAGTAGGCCTTGGCCCTCATGGGCTATTGCACCACTGAGTTAAGTTAATAAAAAGATAAATGTAAAATCAAATTAAACTTATTTTTTTAAGCTGTAAAATAATCAAATTAAAAGTCAAAATTTGAAAACAGCATTGGTTTTCTGAATAGTAAGTTGTGTATTTTAATTGTCTTATGTATGTTTTAAGACATGAAATTAGGTATGATTAGACTAAATTATGTTTGTAAGAAAAATATAAGCTATAACAGCATTGCCATGATTTAAGAATAAAGCAGTTTTTTTTCCCTCCAGAAATGTCTAATTTGCTTTGGTTGAAAGAAATGAATGTATTGAAAGATACAGAAATTAATGTATATTTTGTAAAAGGGCAAAAAATTCATTTTTCTTTTCAATGAAATATGGAACTTTATCAAATTAATTTTGATACAATAAATAATATTCATTAATTGTACAAATTTTTATTTCATTTTATTTTTAGAATACAATTTCTACGACATATTGAAGACTTTCTACAGTTAAAAATGAAATTAGAAACAGAAAAAGATGAAAAGCTGCTCCTGGGAACTCACAAAGTTATAATAACATGTTTAGGAATTGGTTTTTCAAATCTAAGTCGCAGTGTATCATGATATTTTGTACATAAATTTTTTTAATTAAAAATGTATTTTTCTGTATTATTGTCATTATTTTGAGAAATTTATACATTTTTTATGTATTTAACATTTACTTAAAATAAATTTGTACCATATATTTTTAAATCTAAAAGTATAATGGTAAGTCAGATATATAATTGATAAAGGATTTGGTATTTCTTTTTCTTAAGAGCTTTGTACTTGTAAAATTTTTCATGGATCTGTTAAATTTGATTTGTATATATAAGAAAGAATATTTTGTATCATGTATAGTTTTGCATTATACTTGTTTAGTTACTAGCATCAGTAATTACAGGTGATAATCACTAGATCATTGTCAATAAACGAGAAAAATTTCCTAGAGAAATCTTTTTTAAAATTTATATATATCACATATCAGATTCAAATTAAAGAAATTAGTACTAATAATTTTTCATTGTTGAAACTATATAGTCAGTTTTTCACAAATTTTGAAATTTAACATACTGATAGTTGTAATTTCTTTTCTTTTGAGCTTTATGTAAAAGTATATCTAAATACTAATAAAGGAAAATACCAATGCTTCAAGAAAGACATAGTGCTTGACACTTGACTTTTGTTGGAATAAACCTGATATAAATGAATTACAAAAATTATGAAAATTCAAGAAAATTAGATTTTTGCAATGTTTTTCTTCAGTATCCTTTAGTATCTTAATTCAAGTAAAAAAAAAAAAAAAATTAATGGATCCATTTTTTTTTTGTTTGTTATTTTTTTTGTGATTTTATTTTATGTGTTCAACTCATCATGATATTTGTAATTATATGCTTAATTTATTGAAAAGTTTATTTCCTCAATATATTAATTAATCAAATTACATCTCCAATGTAAAAATCTGGGCAATTAATCCCTTAACTGTTGCAGTCATATTTATATGTCTTGCTCGGTTTGTGCATTCTCTGCCAACTAGGGATTGCAATATCGGACCAAAAGTTCAAAACCGGTATTCTTTAGAACTTAATACTGGTATTAGAAATTTGGGGGGGGGGGGGAAATACACAGGTTTTTTTCCTTTTGTTTTACTTGCCAGTTTTATTAGAGTGTGTAAATATTACAAGAAATAATTGTAACTTATAAATTATAACATATAAAAAATCACAAAAAATAAAGGAATGTATTATTTATTTAAATCACAAAAAGTGCAAATATTGCTGTCCTTTTATCTATAATTTCATCAAAATTACCTTTTTTTTTTCAAAATAATCTAAAATCCCTAACGTCTTGGGCTTAGAAACTGTGCTTAAATTTGTACATTCATTGAAATTAGATTCTTTTCTCTTTTAACAAATTTGTATCATGTTTCATTTTTAAATGTGTAGGGAATCTGCTTGTATTTCCTCCATTCACTTTAATAACTCTAGAACATTTTTTACATTGTGCCATCATATTCTTTTCATCATATAAATAATGAAACCAAACTGGGGTATTATCAACTGATTTTTCATGTTCTGTAAAGTTATTCTTATTCATTATTATGGGTTATTATTTACGAGTATGAATGTGAAATGAATCTGAAAAACATTTTTTTGAACCCTAGAGTATGATATGCAAATACAATGTGAATAACAAACTAATTTAGAAAATATTGAAATATTACGCGTTTTTTTCATACATGCAATCTTGGTTTCTCAGATACTAATATCAGACTTAAGAATCCTGTGCAAGTGCAGTATCACTCTAAGCAGCAATGGGACAGTTTTGCCCTTGGATGATTCAGATATGTTATAATTTCTCTTGATTGCACAATGCAACTTAGTATTCACAGTCTTAAATAATTTCGTTCGTTAGGAAGATATTGCAATAACAGGTGTTGATGGATGGCTGAAGGAAGGCAGATGAGTTTGGATATGTTATTCCTCTTCCAACAAGAACTTAGTTAGGAATAGTGTATTGAGTTCTTTTTGTCAGAGAAATAATTTATATATATATACACTGGTGTCCGAAAAGTTAAGCATAATTGATAATTATGTGAATAAAGAAGGAACTGTAAATCAGAATGGCGGGAAACGTGATATGCGAGTGTAAAATGGTAATAAAATAAGGAAGTAAATCAAAAGAATGATAATAATTAATTTTATTATCCAAAGTAGCAGTTTGAAAGAAAGCTGAGCATTGAAAGGATTCACACTTTAAAGAAAAAAATGAAAGAAAACATTAAATAAAATACTGATGCTGCAGTTTAATAAGGCGTGTAGTCACCTCTGACAGCCAGGCACGCTGCACAGCGATTTACCATACTTGCTATGAGATGATGAATGAGTTGTGGGCTTAAACGGTTCCAAGTTTCTTGGAGAGCTCTCTTCAGTTCTATAACGGAGCTTGGTGGGTGCGAAAGGGCTGCAATTTGTCTCCCGAGCATATCCCATACATGCTCTATAGGATTTAAATCAGGGGAGTTCGCAGGCCACGACATGCGCTGGAAGTTTTCCGTTTCAAGAAAGTCATCAATCAGCACCGCTCGGTGACATGGCGCATTATCAGCCATGAATATGAAGTCAGGACCGACAGCACCTCGAAACAAGCGAACATAAGGCTCAAGAACTTCGTCTCTGTATCTTTGGGCAGTCACAGACCCCACGTCAAGAAAATGGAGGTCTAAGTGGCCGTTCATCATGATGCCTGCCCATACCATTACTCCCCTTGATGAAAAATGATGTCTTTCCGTTATGTTTGGCTCAAAACGTGTTCCACGTTTTCTCCATATCGTTACCCGCCGAGAATCACTACTCAGACTAAACCGGGACTCCTCACTGAACATCACACATTCTCCCACACTCCAATACTGATATTTCAAACTCCAGTTCAAACGAGCGCGTTTATGCGCAGACGTGAGGGGAATGCAAACTGCTGGTCTTCTGGCATACAGGCCAGCATGATTGAGTCTCCTGTAAACAGTTTGTCTCGAAATTCGTATTCCTGTGGCCACTGTGAGCGCCGAACCCAGTGCTCTGGCAGTATTGCCCCTCTGACGTGCACTTATTACCAGATATCGGTCTTGGCGAGGGGTTCTGACTCTTGGTCGACTTGATACTGGTTGTCGGGTAACATCTCCCATTCTTTGAAACCTCTGCCACACTCTTTAGATCGCAGACTGGTCCACATTCAGAATTCGAGACACTTCGGTTTGTGATCGTGAGGATTCCTGAGCGTGGGATAATTAAGTCAAATAAATATAAAAAAAAAACAATATTCGTCCCTGTAATGCACTCTTAACTTCACATCAGAACTGGAATAAAAATAAAAATGAAAATAAACTGCACACCCTCTCTATCTGTATCTCGTAAAGTATAATCAAAAGTGATTACTCGAAGGCGAATAGAACAGACGAGAAATCTATTTGCAGCTCTTAAGGGGATCTAGACGAATGATCCAATAACAGGTAGGAAGTTTCGGAAGAAGCAATGGAAATGAATCCTTCTACAAAGTACTATATTGGGGAGATTACAAATCAACAAAAAGAGCAGTTTGCAACAAGGAAAGTCGCATAAAGTACTTTAAATTGAATCCCGATCATCCTTTCCTGTCCCCTCTTGCCATGATTTCTTCCCTACTTAGCATTCCAACGATTCTTCCTTTCGTAAACATGTCCAATTGGCGTCTTTGTGCCATCATTCACCTTGTTTGATGGTTAACAACGTTCCTGCACAGCAGTTGCACGATACTTGTCTGAACTGCCTATGCTGCGTGAATCGGTTTCTGCGCGTTCTGACATGCGCCGGTGTTTTGCGCAGGACGTAGTTGACTGAAAGGTTTTGCATAAACCCAATGTTTCTTCTTCACCCAATTAATATCCGCAAGAAATTTGGAATAATTTTACGAATATTTACTCCATGTTTTTCGCATTTTACGATTTATGTTTAACTTTTGGACACCAGTGTATGTCTATATTTTTAATAGTTTTTATCCGTTGTATCTAGCAGATGATGAGTTCAATGAGTTGCCTTAGAACTGTAGAACCAGCTAGGAAAATTAAAAATAAGAGCGGAATAACGACGTATAATATTTTCATCTTCTGAAATGGATGTAAAATTATTTCTTTTATAATATATTTTAATCATAGTGCAGTAATTAGCACTATAACATAAAAACAAAAACACGTGTACTATTTTGCTATGTTGGCGATCCGGAACATATAAAAAACAATTAAAAAAATTCTAGTAAATACCGAAGAATCGGTATTTAAACTTGTGAATACTGGTATTTCAAAACTGTACAAATGGCTCAAAATACCGGTATACTGGTATTGCAATCCCTACTGCCAACCTTTCAAACGTACTATCCTTAACATGAGTCGCAGTTAGTTAACATGAGTTGTGCTTGTGACAATAAAATGACCTTGATAGTGTTTATTATAAATTTACTTATTAAAGATAAGGATTTTGTTATTTATGCTTTTCCTTTTCCCCAATATACTGCATAATAATATGCATCTGTGTGAAAAATGGTGGCACTGGAAAGAAAATCTCGCAACCCTTCCTTCGCAGTTGAGAGGTTAAATTATTTGTAAAATATTAATTCATTTAGTTTATAAGCATAAATGTTTGGCTCTTTCAAATTTGAATTTGGGAAGAGGGAGAGACGCGAGTGTTATAGGACTGTTTTGAAGATTTTCATGCCTGAATTTTGTATCCCTTTTTCTTTTTAAAGTGGTATTTTCATTTAATATTTAAGAAGTTTCAGAAATTCTAAATCTGACGATTCAATCTTAACACTATTTAAAAATATTTTTCTTTTTTTTGACATAAGTTTTTTTTCATTGTTTAAAACAAGTGTATTTCTACATGAATAATAATTTTATTTCATAAATAGGCTCCTAATTGTAAAATATTTAAATCATAGGTTCTCAACGTGGGCGATAATGGCCCCTTGTGGGCGTTTGAGGCTTTCAGGGGGGGGGCAGTAAAAGACCCAGAGAAAGTTAGGGGGCGTTGAGACGGTACGGAGGGGCTTGGGCAGATTAACCAAATATAGTCTAAAAAAGATTAAAAAAAACGCTCTGATTATGTACTAACAAAAGTAAACTTTAATACTGTTTAAGGTTGAATGTATGTATTTAAATCATTTCTGTTTTACATGTACGAAAATTCGCATATTTCGGTAGTTCAGGAAGTGGATGAAAGACTTAAAGATTACATTTTACATTCAGACCTACATTAAATAGAATGATATAGTGTATTTTAAATTCTATAGTACACGCGTTGTCTTTGTGAGCAGTAGGAAAAATGTTTCGCCCACTGCATTTCGTTTCGTATATTATCCAAGAAACATAATTAAATGAGGTAACCAGGAATAAAATTGTGATTCTTTAAAGACTGAAACTGTCAATTTATATATTTAGTTTGAAAGCAATAGTTTATTACGAATTACTTCATATCACCCAAACCCCTGCTTGTCTTTATAACAGGTAAGCTAAAACTTTTATTCCACTCCTTTAAATGAAAGAGAAACTCAGTAGCGTTTTAATTCCAACAATATTCCATCTGGTGACTAAAATATATAACATTACACAAATAAATATATTTGTGGCAATAGCTATTTCAGATTCGCAAGTAAAAAAATTGGGACTTTAGAAAAAAATAAATTAAAAAATATATTCTATTAGTAATGGAATATTTTTTAAAGCTTAACTCTTGTTTTTATTATGTATTAATCATTCCTTATTTCTCTTGAGTGGGAGGGGGCGGTATCGAAATATTCACTAGAAAAGGGGGCGTCAATTAAAAAAAGGTTGGGAACCTATGATTTAAATTAGTCAAAAAACAAAATTTTACATAAAAACATTTATAAATTCATATTATTTATAGGATTTCTCAATAAAATAAAGCATTCGAATGAATGATTATCATATGAAAATAATTATCAAGAAAATGATACAATTAATATATTGTTTATAGCTCATAAAATATAATTATGAAACTTTAAGAATTACCAATTGTTTCATCTAAAATGTGGTTCAAATTTGCTTAGTCTTAAGTAGTATCTATGTTGCATTAAATAAGGAAATGTGTCTTTGAAATGTGAGTTATAATAATAAATCAAGAAAAAAATTGATTTGAAAGAATAGTGCAAACAATTTTTGAGCCAGTATTTCGAAAATTAATGCATTCTTTATTTAACTAAAGTCGGGGAATAAATCAAATAATAATTTTAATAATAAATAATACAATCTATAATTTTTTATAAAAATATTCATGTTTATGAATATTGTGTATTGTGTTAATAAAAACAGATTAATGCGGAATACAAATGAATAATAAAGACAAAATAAAACAATCTGTTACTGTTTTCTACAATTTAATTATTTTGGATATGAATAATTTTCACTAATACTATTTACTGTCTTGCAATTGTCTCTTTTTTAAATCTATTCCTAAAATTGGTATCATTCATGTTTTTATAAATACAAGAACATTTATATATTTCAAAATATTGCTAGTCTCGAAGTCATGATTATTCAAGTTATTAAATTTCTTACATTTTAAAAATTGAATCACTGAATGGTTATACATTTTGAAGTAATAGCGTTTTTATCAAGAATATATGTAAAAGTTATTATATTTATATAACATTTTATTGGAATCTGATTTAATTTAACAATTTATCTTTAATTCTAATTTAATTGATTATTAATCTTACTTAAATTGGATGTTCATCTCTATCGCTGATAGTTCTCTTAAAGTAGTAGCAGTTGAAAAGTTGCAATGATGAACCTTGTAGGCCACTGGAAAATCAGTGTACTATGAAAAAATAAGATTAAAATCATGGTATGCTATTTACAAGTAAATGAAAGAGGGCGCTAATAATGTGAGGCTTTTAAAATCCAGGATCCATGCTAGAAACAGCTTCACCATCGAGATATGAAGAATTTTTTTTACTGCAAAAGGGATAGAGGTGATTAAGTAATGCATTATTTTCATCATTCCATATCAACAGAGAGAATTTTTTTTAAATGAAGCTCCGAAAAGATCTTGTTTGTAGCTGCAAAAAATATATTTTCTTTCTGTTTGATGTAAGAAGTCAATGTATGGATTAAATCGAAGTGGATGAATATAAGCTATTATTTCGGAAAAATCTTTAAGCCATGCACTTCATAATGGGCTCAATTTGTAGCGGTACCATCTATGTAAGCCAGTAACTACCTCCGCATCACGGTGATCATTTTGGTGTAGTGGATAAGTTACTCGGCTTCGGATCCAAAGGTACCTGGTTCTATCCTACCGGATAAGCGCGCCACTTCATTGGTGACCCGGACGTGATTTGAACACGCAACCTTCTGATCTTTATGACGGTTATATGATAAAGGCTATCATGTGTTATTCACTCACTTCATAACAGACATTAAGCTTAGTTGTTCTATTTGTAAAACTTGAATAAGATTTCATAATTAGGTAGATGTTTAAATGTTATAAAAAATGTCTTCAAAATAATATAAAATTTTTCTTAAAAATCTTAATTTTTTATGCATGTATTTTAAATAAAATGCATTTGCTTACCTATGTGCGTTATTATTGTTGACAATTATGTATTTTTTTAGAGAAAGTTTCGGCAAAGAGTAAAGGTTGGCAACAACGAAGCTCACGAACTGGTTAGCTGAAACACGCGATTGTTTTCATCGTGTAACATGACGTTATATGAGTTTTGAACTGATTGGCTAGAAACACGTCATTATGTGACTATGACGTCACTAAAATTGAGCCTATTCTGAACCATAGTCAAAGGACGATGACGATACTCTAAGACACTACATATAAAAATTCGAATGGCAGCTTGGGAATCAACCAGAAAGACCACTTTTGCAGGGTTATTACAATTTTCAAGCTGAGATGCTGCAGAATGTATGGCAGCCACCTCACCATCATAATTACTAAGAAGGGCTCCTACGGCAGAGTAACCCTGGAAATCTTGACAACAGTAGGCAGCACCCGTTTCACCTGTTCCCGGCATGGAGGAGTCATCTGTATACATATGAAACCAAGATGATCTAGGGCAGGGATGGCGAACCTTTTTGAGACGTGGGTCAAATTTTGTTCATATTTTTTTAGTACTAGCTCTTGGGTCACTAATGCCCATTTGCAAAAGAGTTAAGTTTAAGAATTTTTAACTAAGTATTTTTAAAACTAAGCATTTTTAAAACTCAACTGGCTTAAGTAGTAAAAATAAGTGAGGTTTGCAATTTAAAATTATTTAGTAGGGCTAAAAGTTCTTAAGTGTTTGGTGCAAATGGCAATGAGTGCTTGAATGTGTGTGTGTGTGTGAACGGGGAGTAACAAAATTCATTCAATATATATTGTGAAGTATTATTTATTAATGTATATATATATATATATAACTATGCCTTTTTTTGATAAAATGGCAAAGTCTGGCTCTGTTAAAGTTGTATGCAGTCACATTCCATAGTCTATCAAATTATTTGGAAGAGTCAAAAATGAAGAATTTTTTACTGGGATTAATAAACTGTCTGTTTTTAGAAATACTTAAGATGCTTTTATAATTGAAGAAGAAAAAAGTACTGTGGCAATTTTATTACAGATATTTCTTAATGATAATATTTTGACGAAATATATATTTGTTACAAATAAAAAATTAATAATTGGGGTAAATTATTATTTGAAAGTGATTTAAAAATACAAATTAAAAAAATGGATAATTGTAAGATATTAAAGCTAAGATATCTTTTTATCAAATGTGGTTACTACGGTGAATCCCAACAATTTATTTACTGAAAGATAATATGAGCATATTTTTATTAATAAAGTGAACAAAAAATAATTCAGTTATTCATTTGCAAACGATATCCGAAGACAAAGTAAAGCAATTTTAATGCAATAAAAACGTCAGCTCTCTCTCTTAAGCGAAAACGGTAGGCAAAAGCAGAGTAATGATTTGTAGACACAATAAATATGTCAGCTTTCTAAATGAAGACGGTGTATGTAGACAAAATAAAGCCATGTGCCAGTATCCTGAGCGAGCACAGTTTCCTGATACAGGGTAAAGCTTCACGTCAGTATCCGTAATGAATATTGGTATCCAAAGACAGGGTAAAGGTATACGGCTACAATATAAACGTGAGCTTCATAAGCGAGGGCAGTTTCCAAGACAGAGTAATGCTACGAGTCAGCCTCCTAAATGAGGGCGCTCTCCAAAGACAGGGTAATGCTATGAGTCAACATCCTAAATGAAGACGGTCTCCAGAAACAGGGTAAAATTATGAGTCAGCATCCTAAATGAGAACGGTCTCCAAAGACACGATAAAGCTATGAGTCAGTATCCTAAATGAGGACGGTCTCCCAAGAAACGGTAAAGCTTTGAGACGAACATTCTAAATGAAGATGGTCTCCAAAGACGGGGTAAAAGTAAATAGACACAATAAAAACGTGAGCTTCCAAAACGACGATGGTTTCCTAAGACAAGGTAAAGCTATATTAATTTTATAAAAATGTCAGCTTCTACCGTTTTTACTCAAAAAAGCTTTAATGATATAATTGATTCGCTATCGTACAGTATTTGTGTGTTTGATCTTGTTTTTAGTTATTTTTAGACAGTTTTAAATGAAAAAAAAAAAGCTTTTGATGTATCTCAGTAGTGGTATATTTTATTATTTCATCAATATATTTTTAAATAAAAGTAATAGAGCTATTGAAGGCTGTATATGCCGTTAACTTTATCTAATTAAACAGGAACAAAATATTTAAATCCGTTCAATCAGAAGTCATTTCAATTCTTCAAGCTCTTAAGGTTCCATGCCATACTCGAGATAGTAATATACCAAAATCCATTCTTCGCTCTTTTGGTCAATTTCTTTTTTTTTTAAATAAGAAATTGAATTTCTTTTTTCGTACCTTAGTTAAGATTTTACTGATTTCGCCCAGTGGGAAATGTGATAAATCTGGTAAAGACTCAACAACTTTTTCTCAAAAAAGTAATAAATTGCATAGTGAATTCCAACTCTATCAGGCAGAATTATTTTTTTAATGGTAGTAAATAGCTAATTTCTGCAGTTTTATTTTTAATAAATGATTTTCTAATTTTTTTCACTTTCCATAATGAAGTAGCTTTTTTAGTATTTAATTCTTTTTTAAGCCTCATATCATTTATTTATTTATTTTTAATTTTTTACTGCTTTCGCTTATTTTAATTTCTTTTTCTACAATAATTTTGAAATTCTTTACATTCAATTTCCCTCTTCACTTTTCTGCGCTGATTTCCTTGGGAAATAAAGGGAATTTCTTCTTATTCCACTTTTCAAATCGTTTTAAATTGTTGTAATTCTACAGTTCTCAGTTGTTTTATCACGTTTCAGTAAAACTTTTTATCCTTCATATTTCGCGAGGTGCGAGGCGGCCATCTTGAATAAAATCTACAGCAGAATACAAAAAAAATAGCGTAGATTTAGAAGAATTAAATTTTGCATTTTAAAAAAACGTGTGCACTTGAAATAAACAAAAAATCTAATAACTACTATATTTAGATGATCAGAAAACGGTAGTTGCTTTTAAAATCGTAGCAAAAGAGTTTTACTTACGTAGACGCCACCCTATGAATACGAATAAGTACGAATCTATATGTTGTATTGCAGTTCCGTTACGTTTCTTATTTCGCTAAGCTCCATAGTGTTTCGGGCCCATACGTATTAGACCATATTTTTAGTAATACTTCACTGCGTTCACTTTCAAAGAAAATAAGTTCCCAATTTTAATAATTTTTCGCAACACAATAAGAGAAGAATAAAACAAAAGAATTAACCAATTAAAATAATATTATCTTTGATCCAGGTTATTGTGCTTGAACATGCGCGAGAAAAGTACAAACTAAAAAAGAATAGTAAATTTCGAGCAGCGCTAGCAAAATTAGTGCGTTTGAATAAGCGTAGGAATGGTATTCCTTTATTGGTGGGTGAGTGTATGGTTTAATGGCGCAAGAGCCAAACCTGACTAAGCTGCGCTAAACACTAGTTAAAATAGTAAAAGTATAAAGCAGCTAAAATGTCGATAAAAACAGTTTTCACAGTAGATTGTAAAATGGTATGTACAAAAAAATGTTATGTAAAAGTAAACAAATCTCTTGAGGAGAGGGATCCCACCCCTCAAAGTCCATAAAATATGATTGTGAGAAAAATCACTTGTGGAAAAATCACTTGGTGACAGATCGAGCCAATTGGCGACGTTATTGGATTCCATGTTATAATGCTTTATAGGTATTGTACTATCCATACATAATATGTATCTCAATCATCACCATAGGTATTTATCAATTTATTAATACATTTGTTGGTTTTTGCATCAAAATTACAATTGTTTTTGAGGAAAATATTTTTAAAAAGTATTCTTTTAAAAAATTAAATTCAAACGACACGGTTTGCGTTAGTTTTTTTTTTTTTTTTTTGTAGAGTACTTGTGCAAATTAATTGGGACAAACACAAAAATGTTTACAAATGTTGTTTAATTAGTATAGTTCGATTAACATGCATGGTACAGCAATCTAATACAAAATATGTCCTCCTCTAGCTTTAATGAGATCCTGTACGCGTTTGACATAGATTCCACTAAATTAGAACATAAATTTTTCATCTCGTCATCTCGAAGCCAAACTTTTATAACATTCTCAATCTTTGTTTTCTTTGTTGGGAAGTCCATTTTACTCTCTCACATCTCTTTACTATGGTCCACAAATTTTTAATGGGATTTACATGAGAATTACTAGGCCATTGCAGAACCGTTATTTTCTGTTTTTGAAAAAAATTCGTTGTTTTAGCTTAGAAGTATGGCATGGAGCAAGATCTTGTTGAAAGATACCAACACCACCAGAGAACGTTTGCATCATATGCACAATTTTACTTACTATTATAGCAAGGTATTGTTTAGAGTTCATCATCCCTTCAGCTGCTAATAAGCTGTCAGATCCTCCAGAAATAAAATACCCCCCAAACATCTGTTTTTGTCGGGTGCTTAACTGTTTGAATAAGATGTTCTCCACCACTTCACCTGACAAATTTTGGTCGCAACCCTTGAACAAAAAAATGTGTTCGTCGCTGAATACATCCTTCTTCCAATCTTGTGCTGGCCGGGATTGATATTTCCTGGCCCAATCCAAACGTTATTTCTTCATTGCAGGTATTAAAAACTGTTTATCGATTGATTTTCTTGAAAATCTCCCAGCTTCAATAAGGCTTCGTCGAACTGTCTATGAATCCACACTCACATCAGTAGCTAATAATTTTCTTTGAAGATCTCTACATGTTTTGTAAGGATGCATTGTACTATTTCATTCAATAAACTTATTTGTTCGAGGCATGGTCCTGCGTTTGCGTCCAAATTTATTCTTTCCTTTGGGAGACCCTGTCCCAAAATTCTTTTGCTGATTAATAATCCTAGAAACATTGGATTTTCAACCTACTGTAGCAATGTCCCTCACAGCCATAGAAGTATGCTGAATAAAGGTAACTAGTTTTTTAATTGATATAAAATTTTTTTATAAGAAATCCCATACGTATAATAAAATATTTTCAATTTTTACTGTGGAATCAATATTACCTGCAAAATTTTCAAGCAATTTTTCCTTCTAATTCAGAAATCAAACCTTCAAATTTTGTTTTCCACACTACGCTGCTTCAACTAATTCCATTTCTAAATTATCGATACCTAGACACATAAATTCAGTTAACTCCATTGTTTCAAATTCGATTTTGTATGGGTATAAAATAAAGTGAAATGTATTTTCCAAACTGTTAAATTGATTGAATCTCTCTTTTAAAAAAAATCTTGTTATATTTCCAATATATTCATAACATATTTTTTAATTTCATTTTCTTAAATGTCAAAGAGTTTTCAAAAATTATTGTTGTTTGAAAGTGTTTTTGTAATTGAGGAAAATATTTCATGATTTTCATTTCCAAATCCTTAGTTAAGATGTCAAGTTTCGTCATAAATATTTTAATATTTTGAAACATTGTTAAAACAATTAATCCATGTTTTTTATTCAGTTCATTAAAATTCTGATTGATATCTCATAGAAACATTTAATCAGTTGATTAGTGTATATTGGATAATTCATCGATACTGTTATTTTTTTCAATTAAAAAGGTTTTAATTTCTTCTAATAACATTACAAAGCGGTGAAGGACTTGACCGAAACTAAGCCATAGCACGTTATTGTATGTCAAATTCCCTGAATATTAGCATCCAATTTCTCTAAGAATTGCACAAATTGCCTTTTATAAAGAGCTTTTGAGTTTATAAAGTTGGTTATTTTTATAACAACTGACAGTACAATCGAAAATGGTTTTAAACCATGCTTCGCAAATAAAACTTGCTGGTGTATTATACAAAGAAATTCAATCAGAAAGTGTGAGATATTTTGCTTAAGATGCTGAATAAATCCAATGTTTTCCATTACCATACAAGGTACACCGTCTGTTATTACAGAAAATATTCTTTGAAATTCAGTATTCATTTCTTTAAATGCAATATCAAATTCTGTAAGAGTATCAAGACTGGTACACTTTCCTTTCAACGTTATTAGCTTCATCAACTCTTCTTTCATTATATTTCCAAACTTATACCGACCAAAAACTGCAAATTGTGCATAACCATTTATATTATTAATCTCATCTAATGGAATTAAATACATTTCTGCATAATTTAAGGCATTATGTATTTGCGCGAAAAAAAATATTTTTTTTCCAGCTCTATACTCGACATTTAATTATATTGCGACTTATAGGAACCTCATTTATACGCTTTATAATCAAGCATTTTTCTGTAACATCAGCAAACAATGTAGGGCTACATTTTAAAAATGCTTTTTTTTTTGCAAATTCTTTTTCTGAAAGAGGTTTCCTGTTGCGAGCAATGCAATGGGCAACTTGGAAACTAGCAGCTATAATGTTATTTTTTGAAACCAAAAAAACTTTTTTTTAAACACTTGCTTTGAGAAAAATTCTCTACTTTATTCTTTTGTAAAAATATGTTTTTCTTTCTTCATCTGTCGGCATGCCGAGATTATAATACGACGTCTTTTTTACAATATATGCTCGTGCAGTCACTCTTAAATTGCAAATTATACGTATTACCTTTTTATTCATTTCAATTCCTCCATATTTATTAAACAATTCAGCTTGATATGGCCAGGAACTTGCATGGCTTGTTTTTGATTTTTTAACCGCTGACATATTACAGGTCTACAATTAAGAGTATTTATAATCAGAATACAATAATTCGAGAAGAAATTTTGTATTAACATCTACATATATATATAAGACACATGCACATTACTTTAAAATGCGTTCGAAATGTAAGTTCTTCACTGGTATTGACTGGTGCAAGCACCTTAAATTTCGAGCCAAAAATTGCTATTATCGAGAATAAGAGACGTGTCCCCCATTTGCATCTCACAAGGTGAAATAGTGAGGTGAAGATACAAGTGCTATGGAAGTGCAGTATTCTACAAACATAACTGAACATTACCTTACAAAAGTGCATTTCATCCGAAGAAAGTGCTTCAAATATGGTTATTTGCTTTGGTTTGTCGATTTTTTTTCATAAAAAAATGTGAGTAAAATTATACAATTTATTTGATATTTTGTAAGCCATTTTGCTTTATTTCAAGTACTTCATATTTTCATATGCATTTGTTGTCATTTGCGTGACTTTGGAACTGTAATGATCAAATTGAAGGTTACAGATAGAATTTTAATCGATTTTGTGTCAATGTAGTGCTTTAAAAATACAAATAGAACCACACAAGTTAAAAGAACTAAATAAACCCACGTAAGCCAACTATTGGTTGCCCAGCAATCGTGGATCAGTTAAAAAGCTTGCGTGGGTCAGTAGCTGACCCACGGGTCATAGGTTCGCCATCACTGATCTAGGGTATTGTTCGTGGAGAGCAGCACTTCTCTGTTCTGAGTCCAACCATGTATGTTTCGGGAAATGATGAGCGTTGTATTCTGCCCAGTGTCCCACACTAAAAGTAAACCAGAAAAAAAAAATTGTACTATATTCTTGAACACTCAATGGTTGTAATTACCTTCCGATTTTCTGTTGGTTTAAGTTGCGATTGCATTGTAGATTGATAACTATAAATGTTTTTCTTCCAAAAATAATTAATTTATGCTTGTATTATTTTTAAAGCCTTTTTCTCTTCAAAATGAGAGCTGTTTATTTACATGGAATATTAACGTTGTTTTCGCCATATGTACGACAGTGGGGACTTAACGCGAAGTACATTTTCAAACAGAAAAAAATGCCTCAATTTTTATAAAAATTTGTGACATTGTAACTCTTGCATTTGTTTATAAAATAGTACGTATTTTTAAAATTTCAAAACATTTCATAAATAATTTTCTTTTAACATGTAAAGGGATAGTTCATTTAGCATTACGGTATTGGAGAAAAAATGCAAAATACATTTTATAAAAGAAAAAACGTATCAACTCGGATAAAAATGAGTTGTACGATAAAATATATGATTCTCTACAGGATAGTGAAGCTAAAATGTAATATTAATGTTTGAGTACTTTTATATCTGAAATTTTTTTCCGAATTTCAGTCCTATTCTTTAACACTAGCCGAAGACAGCCTTAAGAATACTAGGGAGACTTCAAAAAAGGACAAAATAATAATTTTTGAAAACATTTCATACTCTGTGACAGCGAGAAATCATTAGATTGACAAGGATACGAGTAATTTCTTGAAGTTGTCGAGAAGGGGTATTAAGAGAATTAAAAATAAATAAATAAGAACATGACATCCTCTGTTTCAAAATTTGAAACACATTTTTTAATTTTATTTCTAATAGGCTGCAGATTGGTGTTTTTACCATTGCAGACCTAGTACATTACCCGGAAGCTGGTATCTCTTTTTAGTGTGGCCGCAAATAGGTGGATACCAATCACCGCAGGTAATTTTAATGCCCAGTATCGTAAAAATAAAAATAAAAAGTTTCTTGTATTGAAAATTAATACTCTAAACTATTAATACTGCCAAATCTCATTTATTTCACAAATTAACATGCCAACTAGAGTCCAAGACTCACCTAGTTATGAACAATTTTTTTCATGGAATACTGTTAATTAAACAAAACAGAACGAGCACTTCCTTGTTGCCACAGCGTACAAAATAATATACTTTTTCAATATCGTTCAGTTCACGGTGACAAAAAATTAAACAATGATAAATAAATTCACGTAAACAAAATAATAAATTTAAATAATTGTTTTGCTTTTAACATAATAAACTGAAATTTATTAAGTAGATCTCACACCCAGTTTCCTCCCTATACGGAGGCACCTGAGCTCTGACGATGCGAATCTGTACTAGGATTTAATTTTGCCGAGAGCATCCAAGCCAAACAGACACTCTAAGGATCTTTTACATGTCGTATACGAGAAATTATACGACATGGTCTCTGTCGATTTTCTGCTTCATGAAAGTCCATCGACTTGAGACGGGGTCGAACCAAAGCCACCTTGAAGATCAAGCCGTGACAGCGTTTTGATGACGTCACGAAAGGAGGGAATGCTTCATACGCGCACTCGCTTTGTGAGGAATATAAAGCTTACGCCATTTATTTCTTTTCAGGTCATAGACTAATATTTCCACATTTTATTGATTTTTTTTTTTTTTATTTCTCAGATTATTTTCTGATGAAAGTTATGTATGAATACGCTAGAATGATGTCTAATATTTTCCCGGAAAAAGGGGACAAATATCACTCGTGAAAGAATCATAACAGTAGAAGAAAAAACTGACTCAATGTAAAATAATTTCAACCAGATAAAATAAAAAAAAACTTTACTTCCAGAGAAAATTTGAAAAGTGGAACATTAGAGGCATATTAATAAAAAAATCATGTGAATTCATAAACATTTTGCTGGAGTTCCTTTTTCCTGTGAAAGGACATTTTTTTTATGCTCATAGAATCAATGAATCATAACAAAAAAAAAGAATTATAAAAAAAATGCATGCAAAAAAATATACAAATATAGAAACGACAAACAGTTTTAGACACCACAGTAATTATAAAGCAAAAATTGATTCTGGATTATATGTTAAAAATATATTCAATTAAAATAATTCATTCATTCAATATTCAAAATATAAAATAATTTCAATCAAATAAAATATAAAAAGAAACATTTACTTGGAAAGAAAATATGAAAAGTAAACCATTAGAAGCATATTATAAAAAATTGCATGCAAAAAAAAATATATACAAATATAGAAATGACAAACAGTTTCAGACACCAGAGTAATTATAAAGCAAAAATAGATACTGGATTATACACTAAAATATATATATACATTAGTAAATACACTTACCTATAAATAATGGGGGGAAAAAACTTTTTAGAATATATCATTAATGAGGCCACTTACTGATTAGGTTCAAATTTTGAATCTTTTGCATTAGTGATGATATTATTTAAACTATTAATTACATTATTTTTATGCATTAAAATTAAATATTATGCTGCCGTAAAAATATCTAACAATCAAACAAAAGTTTTGAAATTAAAAAAAAACAACAATATTTTACATACTTTGAATGTTAAAATATTCATGAAAATAATTTAAGCGAATAACGTTAATAAATATAATTGTTCTTCAAATAATAATTATGCGAACAATTAAGTATGTTCATAAAATGTATAGAGTATAAAAAAATTAATTACAAGGATATGCATGCACAATGAATAATACACGAATCGAGATAATTGAACATTTAAATATAAATAAAACAGAAAAATATAAAAAATAAACTAATTTAATTGGCCTTAAATTTCTTTATTTTTCGGTTATCCTTCACGATTAAAATTTCTTCACTGCGCTTTTTTGAATAATTATTTAAGCATATATTCCGGAATGTAATGAATATTTTTTTTAAAATATGACAATTTACACAAGGTGAATGAAACGAATGCAAGTCATTCCACAACTCATTTAATTCCAGATACGCTTCTATTATGCTTGTAAAGCTAGGTAACTGACAATCGACTTTAAGAAACTTTGATTTGAATGTTTTCGATATTAACAAATTAAAAATGAAATATTGCGTTGAAATGACTCTTTCATAACAATATCTGTGGGCATTTTAAAACCTCCTCTAACCAGAAGTCTCAAATATTTTGTCCCTTCAACATTTTCTGAGTCGAAATTAATCTGCTTGTCTAAAACTAATGTATATTTGCAATCGGAGCATTCGAATTTTATATTGTGCACGCAATAACCCGTTATGTACATTAAGACTTGATATTCTTCTATTGAAATATCGTCTGATTTATTTGTAATGTTTTATATTTCGTTGAAATCGTTAATATCTACTTAAGTATCTCACCTGAATGATTTGAAATTATTTTTTTTGTGAAATAGTACCATATTTATCCGAGTGCAAAGTTAACACACTTTTAATGTGCAACTTTTTTTCAGATTGCAAAATTTCCTGCTCAGTGATATGATACTTTGATCCGGACATTTGTCAGTATTGCCCAAATCGGGCTTCTAAATTATCAGTTTGGAACTTTCCAGTTAAAACATATTTGAAATTCTGCTCTGTCAAAAGATGCTTTATTAGTTCTGGGATGGTATTTACCGTATGCCTCAAAGCAAAAAATGCTTCCTCGCTAAAGCAATCTTCTCGTTTATTTTGTTTTAAATTTTATCAGCAGTCCACAGCCACTGAGCAAATTTTGAAAAAAAAAAAAATGAATCTATCATCTATTGACGAAAAAGGAACACTGTTTTTCAATTTAAGATTTTGATCCTTAGTTGGATTTTTCAAATTCATTATTTGCCAGAAATCTAAAATATGCTTGATGAATATTGCAGTGTCCCTAAACATTTCTGGGTAGCCTTATTTATCTTGTAATATATTAAGTGCAGTCCCATTGCTTTTCTTTAAAATTTTTTAAAACTAATTTAACATTTTGTTTTTCAAAATTTGTTGATTTTAAAGCTTTTAAACATAATTTAGGAGCTAATTTAACAATATTGTTCATTTCTTCGTTATAAATGTTAAATAATGATGAAAAAGATGCTTTTCGGATTTGAGAAAATTCTGAAGGATCAGGTTACATTAAAGAAAAATCAGCATCCTTCTGATTCCACCAATTATTTCGTATAGATTTGATAAGATGTACTGAATCAAAAATAAGATGTATTTTTTTTGTATTATTAGCTGAATTCTGAATATCACTCTTTATGGTACCATTACACAATTTAGAAAAATAACTTCTATTTACTCTGTTATTATCACTTATAATACAAACAACTGAGAAACTTACCTTTTCCATTAGTGACAAAACTTCTACAGTCATAGAATACAGATCTTCAGCATTCATGTTCTTTACAGGGTTCAATGATACTATTTCTTTATTTTTACTCAACAAAGAAGAGTATAAAAAACATTGAATCATAGTAGCTGCTTCTCTTTCTCTGTAAGTCCTACAATTTTATTACACTTATATGTATTGCTGATTTAATGAAACTTTCATCAATTTGTAATATTACCTGTTTTTTTTCCCTTTTTTTTTCTCGTGGTCTTTTAGTTCTTTACATCTACCTCGTAGATAATTTTCATTCGCCAGAGTTGACAAAGCTGGAGTAACATTTAATCCAGATGCAACTCTCTGTAACTGTCTCAAAACGTGGAAGAATTATATTCCCCTTATCCCTTACATAGGAATAGCATGCGATAGATTTAATGTTCATACAGAAAGAAAAAAACACATTAAATTACTGCTATACTTATGGCCATGTTTATTTGAATTTAATAATTTCATTTGCTCTAAAATAAAATTTGCTGCCTCAAAATTTTCAGCATTACAATTTTCGATATACTTTTCCCATGATTGAATAGCCATAACATGATGAGGAACAGAATTAATAGAACATATTTCTTCAAAGAGCATTTATTGTATTAAGAATATTTAGCAGTTTACTGAAATATGTTAATCTAGGAGGATTATTAAGAATTTTTCCACTAGAAAGTATATTTAATTGACGATTATTTTTAAATATAACTATAGAGAGATCTGTATTTATTTTCAGGGATTTTAAAATAGAAGGATAATTTTCACAATTAATAAAATGAAATGTTATGCAACTTTCACAATTATGTTTTAGAACATTATTTTTAGATAAGAAATCAGATATATAGGATTTTCTCGCATTAACATATTTTCTTTTAAATTATCAAAACTTGTAATTTCGTCTTTCTTAATAAAATTAGTAAACAGTTGTTTGTCTAATTGTTTCATTTTTTCCTTTCGTTGAATTTTCACTGAGCGTTCTTTAATTTTTTCATTCAAATAGGATGGACAACCAGGGAAAATGCAAGGATATGCATTCTCTGATAATTCTGGATACACTCTAGGTATTTCTATAATACTTGTAGTACCAGTCTTATCTATAATTTTATCTTTTCTCACATTGAAAAATTCAGGGAAATGTTTAATGTACACTACACTATTGTTAGTGTTTTTAAAATCACTTGGAATTTTCTTTTTCCAAGTTTGTAACAACTGTTCATCTTTTGGGAAACGAAACACTGAAATGAAGGGCTGCTCCTGTTTATTAGAGGAACAACTGGGTACACAACAATAACGAGACATTTTTTTATAAAATGTGTTCAGCTGTAGGTTAAGTTATTAATAATAATTTTAAGATAACTAATATTTGACAGAATAAAAAAAATATAAAATTAAACACTAATTTCTCATTTAAAACAAAATATCCTAATTTACAAATAATGAAGGATATTGGCACATATGCATCAATTTATTATACCATGTCCTCAAGACTCAAAAGAAAAAAAATTCATTAATGACCACAAGAATAAAGTTGTACAATAATATATAAATATCGTACCTTTCTTTATGAGTAATCCTGTGTGAGTTGTAAAGTTATTCTGAGTATTAAATACACTTGGGAACAGATACCAAATATGTAAGCATACAAGATGGAAGCGTGAGTAATCGTGGGTCCCGCCAAAAAAATATTCCCTTCTTTGATCACGCGGTCTTTTTAACCATCTTACTGACGCGACCTGTTAATTCAGATGGCCTTGGTAGAACCTGCAGCCTTAGGTGCAGAAGACCATCGACAAACCAACCACACCACCCAGCCGGCGAAACACATTCTTGAAGAACGAATTCCAAGAGTTCCATACGGAACACGAATTGCTTCTATTCTCGTGTTACATTTATTTAAGTATTCTGGCAAAAATATTTCTCAGATTTTGCACTAACTAATGTAAGCAAAACATTTTACAATCGGTTTGAATTTTTTTGAAGCGAGATCAGTTTTAGTACAGATACATTTTCTTATTAATTTTTAAACTGAAAATATTTTTCTGATATCGTTTTATTCAAAGAATATAGTAAATTGATTTTTTTAAAAAAATGCTGACTTGTGGATTGCAGTTTGATAAATTTCTCAATTTAATTTGAAACTGTATTTGCATTCCTGTACGCTCCCCCCCCCTTTCTCTTCCTTCTCACAAAAAAAACTGAACGAAAATTAAAGGGTATTTGCTATTTTGTTTCAATAACATCTAGTTAGAAGCTACATTTTTTTTTTTTGTCAATCTGAACTATAAATGATAAAAATATTCTTTTTTTAAAACTTGCCACTCTGGCTTTTTTCAAATTAAAAAAAAGGGACAGTTATTGAATCGACAAAACGTTTTTATGCAGCAATTAAAGCATTAATTAAAATAATATGCTTGAATGCTCATCGTGGAATTTTTTTTTTTGCCGAGTAAATGCTTAAAGCTAATGAAGAACATCTAGAAATGTAACTTAATTGCTTATTGTATATCGTTTTTTTTTCATTAAAAAAAACACTCAATTATATGTATGGAATGCCGGAAAATAATTCGAAGAATTTAAAAATATTTAATAAAAATCCCTCAGTCCTAGAAATTTAAAAATAGTATTTCTGCTGCATTTTTTTTTTGTATTACTTCAAGTTTCTATTATCAAAATCCGGAAAAAATTTTAAATTACTTTATTTGTGTCAAAAAATGGTAAGAGGATTTAAGGAAATTGATCTTAGTCTTTTCAACTAAAACAAAGAAGTGAAAATTTAAAAAAAAATAACGTATTTATAATTTTTTAAAAATATCTAGGTCATGTTTTGCTGTTCCATCACAAATTGTATCAGCCAAAATTTTTTTCTGAAAAAGCATAATGTTTTTCTGTTTTTATACACCGCTGGTTTTTAAAATTGCTGCACCACAAAGGAGTGGCAACGTTTTCCTTTCACGTGAATTGACAAACGGCCAATTGAACGATACAGGAGGGAGAAATCGCCTTTCAAACTCTGTATAAGCCGCCCATCCGGTATAGTGGTCAGTGAAGCTGACTGCGGTGCCGTAGGGACTGGGTTCGAATCCCGGAGAAGGCATGGATGTTTGTGTTGTAATCCTTTCTTCTGTCTGTGTTGTATGCCCCCGTGTTATACATTGCGTGGTGCACGGGGTTTATAAATGTAAAAAAAAAAAAAAACTCTGTATAAAATGAAAGTTACCTAACAGATTTCTTGTTCAGTAACGACATTTGATCGCTTGTTTGTGAGAAGATTATGTTATCCTCTTTTAAGGCGATATGGTACCATCTTCACAATTTTTTTTTAATATTTGATATTTGGTTTTAATTGTATTTTATAAAGGTTAATATTTAATACCTGAACACGAGCAATAGCTCATTCAGGATATTTGTGTAATTTTTTATGTAATATTATTTAATATAGATATTTTTTTTATTTGTATGTATTTGTATTATGCATTTTGTATTGTAAAGAAGATAGCCTTTAATAGCGTGGTGGTACATTTCTTGGACTCTCATATTTTCATACTAGCTTTTCACATGTAAGGCACATCTGTCACAGACAGGGCCTAGACAGGGCACGGCCCTGTCTAGGGCCGTGGGTAGCCTAGGGGATAGAGCATCGGACTCCAGACCGGAGGGACTGGGTTCGATACCCGATGCCACTAAATACCCCTGAGTATAGACGGAGTACGTGCTCGTTAAATCAGTGGGTCCGAAAGTCTTGTGGGCGGTCGCAGCAGAAACCACGAGTGCAGGGGGCTGGAGAATATTTCCCTCCCTTTAGTTCCATGCCAAAATTGTGGAGGTGGAGATAGGTGGTGTCGCCATCTATCGTTAAGAAGTCCAATCTGTCTCACAGGCAATGGCAACTTTCATTCCTTCCCTGCGGGAAGGAGACAACAAACAAGGTACATCTAATTATTATAATATTCACTTATCTAGTTAATATATGTACTTACCTGATTTGTATCAAATATTACTAGAATCACTTTAATTTACTCTTAAAAATACACACAACACAGTTCATTTCCAAAAAAGTACCAATCAACAGACTCACAGCTGATCAAAGAATGAATGCATAAACCCATTGCATACAATTATCTTCTGACATCTGTTGGAAACTTGAGTAACTGCTAGGAGTTGATCTCTGTGGTGGTCCAGAGAATGTACCCCTTAGCATCAATTTCTGAGGCATTCAAACAAGTGGTACGTTTTATGTACCAACACACAATAAACGAATAAGAATTAGTAGTACAATATATGTACCACTAAGCATGAAAGGGATAATGGGAAGGCATTGTTCGGAATCCAACGATTGCCATAGTCATTGCGTTGGTTTAGAGTGCGACCTTAATAAAAAGTAAAATGTGAAATCCAACGACTTTTATGCAAATATGATGGCTGTGGTAGCTAGTGATCAAGATTACGGACTGGTTGCTGGAGTATCATGAGTTCGAGCCTAGTACCGTTGAAGAACCTGTAGTGTAGAGGGGTTTGATGCGCGTTAAATTTGTCAAGGCTCAAAAGTCCTTCCATTAGTGTGGTGAAGAAGGGAGTGCCAATTCAATTGTCGTCCTCGTCACTTGACCATGGTTCAAAATTTCGAGGTCCGTTGCCGATATCCCTCGTGCAGCTTTATAATGCGACATGAAAAAAGACTCACTTATTCATGCGAATATGGGATCGACTGGCTTAGGAGAGTCATACTGAACACCCTGAAGGATATCAGCGGTCTCCCGTTGGCGTTCCAGTCGCTTGACTTTAGTTCAAAATTACAAGGTCCGTTGCTAATAGAATTCCTATTGCTCCGGATGACCAAATTAATTTCGATCAAAAGTTACCCTCCGAGTTACCTTCCGATCAAAAGTTACCCTCAGGTAAGCAGTAGCGCACACAAAAATTTTTCAAGGAGGAGGGGGGGGGGTCCATGGTCTAAAGTCCCCAACTGGTATCATACCTCAAGACAACACCAATTGATTCTTCTGATTTTGTCGATTTTGTTAACAAAAAACAGTACAAAATAGATTATTGAATTAGTAATTAGCATTAATTAATAAAAAAATTGTTAATTACAAATACTTAAATTAAATTTTTTGTTATATATATATAGGATTATCATCAATCAAAACAAACTCAAGGGCTTTGGGGGTCTGAACTCCTAGGACACCCCCCTTGTGTCCTTGTCTTGTCAGATCGTACACCCACATCATGGATTTTGAGTCAGGAACTAGATTTGTTTGACATCGATATGCACAGTGCGACGATGTTAGGAGCAGCACGGTCTGCTTGTGCGATGACTGTTATTGTAACTTTCCTTGACACTGTAGCTTAGAGACGCGTAGTGACAGTGTTGCTCCCAACGACAAAACTGGATACAGGGTGGCACCCTGTCGTCTTTTCAGACCTGTCATGGTTCTGCGTTGGCTTATTCATGTGTAGAGACATCGAGAAGAACGCACTTGTACTGCTTGCATTCAATATTGTCAAATGGGGTCCATCACCTGAAGGTCTCTCTGGGGGATTATGAGCTACGATTTAAGTAGACATTCATAATAGAAACCTTTCATATATATATATATATAATAAATTTTCAACTAAAAAAAAGTCTTTTATTTTCATTTTTATTAGAATCTTAGTAAACACATAGAAACGAGTTTGAGATAATCATGAAAAGGGCAAGAGGGAAAAAAAACGATCAATATTGATTAATTTTTTGTGTGCTTTTGTAGTAATTATTATGTCACAATAAAACCTTCAGAGTAGCATTAAAGAAATCAATTACTTTATAAAGGTTATTCCCGACGATAGTTCGATCTTTCGAGTATTTCCGTGATATTCGACAAGATTTCTCCATATGGCAATTCATTCATTCATTAATTGGTCATTGATATTTTATTTGTTTGAAGGCATGTCTTGTTCTCTTTGTGACTCATTGTATTTTCACGGATAGAAATAAAGATTCACACTATAGCAGAAAAGTAAGTCTTTTTACAGAATTCAGTTGAATAAATTTTAAATTCATTTTTCTGTGTATTATTTACTTTGAGTAAAGGAAGACGAAGAGAAATTTACACAGTGTTTAACAAAATTTGACAATATGAACAAAATGTTGTTGCTGGAATCTACATTAATCCTTTCTTCATTCAGCCATTCTTAAACGTGGTTCAAAATTACAAGGTCCGTTGCCAATAGCCCTTGTGTTCCTCTATATTATGATGTTAATAAAACACCAGTGATTCGCCAAACTTTTTTTTGTTGTTGTTGCGGTGCACTTTTAACAATTTCAAAATTTGGCGGCACACTAATAAAAATGTTTAAGCAATTTTTACATATCTGAAATACATTATGTGAAATATTATATGATAATAATTTTCAATGTTAAAGAAAAATATGTACGACAAAGACAATACAATTTTTATTGAGTAATTAGTTGCAATTAATTATAAGAATACATTTAATGCAAAATTTGAGCATGATGGGTTTTGATAATTTCGTTATATTTAGTGGTAAAAATGACAATGCCACTCTCATTTCGTCATCTACATTTAAAAGACTCTATCTTTTTTCATTTTCATATCTCTTAATGCTGAAAATCCGAATTCACGCAAATATGATGTCGAAAATTGCAACAATATTTAAAGCTCTTTTGGCTATTATATGAGATAATCACCAATTTCAATCCAAAATGAATAAATTGACTTTTCAGAAATTTTTGAAATTAAATCTTAATTATTACAGGAAAAATTATCTTTCCTCTTCAATCAAAGTTAATTCATATACAGATGTATCCTACACAAATGGATTGGAACTCAATCAAATTTTTTTGTACCATTTATCCACGAAAGGATGGGCTAAATATACAGCGAATATTCTTAGTTTACTTCTATAAAACGGCCGAATAATTCAGTTTTAGATTCTATTATTTTCCGCTGAGTAAAATTAATAATTAAAAAAAAAATGGCGGTGCATACTTCAAGAATTTGACGGCACACAAAATTGCCGCGGCACAGTGGTTAAAAATCTCTGTAGTATAAACACTCACTCAATCCATCATTTTGCATTCTTCAGCGTCTTGTAAACCTTTGGCTATCCTACAGAATCTCATAGAAATTCTACTTTCCTACTTATATCTACTCCACTTCATCGATTTGAATGCAATAAAACGCACATGGAAAAGAAAAGCAATGGTTCCTCAGAAAAGTTCATATTTTTTTTTGATGATTCTCAAAATATTTTGACCTGTTGTAATAATTCTTTTTTTTTGGGGGGGGGGGTTCTATTTTTTAAGAAATGTTTTCAATCATTACAAGGGGAAAAAATGTAATTCCAAAATATTTTTGCTTTTTCAGATGCATTTTATTTCATTCTAATCGACTCACTAAGCCATTAATGGAGAAAAATAGCATTTCTATAGAATTTACATTATGTTCACAGATTCAAAATGACCGATAAGAGGGAGTTGTAACCCCTTCTTTGCATTCCCCGAGCTGAGGTCGGGCTGGAGAAACGTACCATCCTGGCTTATCCTGAGTGTAGCTCAGGCACTGGGAAAATTTACACTGTGCAATCGGTCTTTCCCGAATTATTTCACATGTGTTTTTGATGGTTTCGAATAGTTGAAAAGTACCACTCGATGGAGTTTTCTGCAAAAAGAGGACGTTCTTCTGCTGAGCAACCCCTTTCACGCTTGTCTGAAAGACACTTTGTTAACTTCATTCCCCCAACACAGAAGAATACTAATCCAACAGGACAGTGTATTATTTGCTGCTCAAAGAGTGACAGAAAAGCAGTGCTTTTCAAAATTTCAATACTTGTGACCCAATTTTAAGTCATAATTTTCTTAGCACCCTCATACCCCATCCAAAGAATAACAATGTTGTTACAAACTTTAATATGAAACATATGTAAATCGCGCTTTCTCCCAACAGAGGACGCTAGTTGTGTGTGTGTGTGTGCGTCTGATATAAGCAAACATGCTTTTAACCATTGTAGTTGGATTTGGAAAACACCCAAAGGGTAGCGATCTGTTTCCCGCGAGCTAAATTTTTGTTACGCCTTGTGTTCATATGTAGTGTGTAACAATGTATATAAAATCTTTAAAATTAACTGTAATTAAAAACTGAATTCAGCAATTCAAATAATCCTCCTCAATTTTTTACAATTTAAATTTTCAACAACAACCTTGAATACACCTGACTGCTCTCTGCCCAGAAACCTCAAAAAATGTAGGATAATATTTATTATCTTAAGTAACCACCTAGATTTTGTTCAAATATTTCTAAAAAATCAAGAAAGATTTTTTAACAAATGTATTGAATTCAATAATAATCTACACTGGTGTCCAAAAGTTAAGCATAAATCGTAAAATGCGAAAAACATGGAGTAAATATTCGTAAAATTATTCCAAATTTCTTGCGGATATTAATTGGGTGAAGAAGAAACATTGGGTTTATGCAAAACTTTTCAGCCGACTACGTCCTGCGCGAAACACCGGCGCATGTCGGAACGCGGAGAAACCGATTCACGCAGCATAGGCTGTTCAGACAAGTTTCGTGCAACTGCTGTGCGAAGGAACGTTGTTAACCATCAAACAAGGTGAATGATGGCACAAAGACGCCAATTGGACATGTTTACGAAAGGAAGAATCGTTGGAATGCTGGAATCCTCACAATCACAAACCGAAGTGTCTCGAATTCTGAATGTGGACCAGTCTGTGATCTCAAGACTGTGACTGAGGTTTCAAAGAACG
Organism: Trichonephila clavata; assembly: GCA_019973975.1. Classification (NCBI taxonomy): domain Eukaryota; kingdom Metazoa; phylum Arthropoda; class Arachnida; order Araneae; family Nephilidae; genus Trichonephila; species Trichonephila clavata. The sequence continues at coordinate 42,253 of BMAO01015982.1, forward strand.
GGAGATGTTACCCGACAACCAGTATCAGGTCGACCAAGAGTCACAACTCCTCGCCAAGACCGATATCTGGTAATAAGTGCGCGACGTCAGAGGGGCAGTACTGCCAGAGCACTGGGTTCGGCGCTCACAGTCGCCACAGGAATACGAATTTCGAGACAAACTCTTTAAAGGAGACTCAATCATGCTGGCCTGTATGCTAGAAGACCAGCAGTTTGCATTTCCCTTACGTTTGCGAATAAACGTGCTTGTTTGAACTGGAGTTTGAAATATCAACATTGGAGTGTAGGTGAGTGGGCCATTGTGATGTTCATGACGAGTCCCGGTTTAGTCTGAGTAATGATTTTCGGCAGGTAACGATATGGAGAGAACGTGGAACACGTTTGGACCAAGAAACATAATGGAAAGACAACATTTTCCATCAAGGGGAGTAATGGTATGGGCAAGCATCATGATGGATGGCCGCACAGTCCTCCATTTCTTTGACACGGGGTCTGTGACTGCTCATAGATACAAAGACGAAGTTTTTGAGCCTTATGTTCGCTTGTTTCGAGGTGCTGTCGGTACTGACTTCCTATTCATGGATGATATTGCGCTATGTCACCGAGCGGTGCTGATGGATGACTTCCTTGAAACGGAAAACATCCAGCGCATGTCGTGACCTGCAAACTCTCCTGATTTAAATACTATAGAGCATTGTATGGGATATGCTCGGGAGACAAATTGCTGCCCTTTCGCACCCACCAAGCTCCGTTACAGAACTGAAGAGAGCTCTCCAAGAAGCTTGGAACCGTTTGAGCCCACAACTCATTCGTCCTCTCATAGCAAGTATGGTAAATCGCTGGCTGTCAGAGGTGACCACAAGCCTTATTAAATTGCAGCATCAGTATTTTATTCAATGTTTTCTTTAATTTTTTCTTAAAATGTGAATCCTTGATATGCTCGGTTTTCTTTCAAACTGCTACTTTGGATAATAAAATTAATTATTATCATTCTTTTGATTTGCTTCCTTATTTTATAACCATTTTACACTCGCATATCACGTTTCCCGCCATTCTGATTTACAGTTACTTCTTTATTTACATAATTATCAATTATGCTTAACTTTTGGACACCAGTGTACTTTGACGTAAATCTACAATACGAATTTAATTACAAACCGTACAAATGATCAAAATACGTTTTAAATTTTGTAATAACTTTATATATGACAAGCATATGGGGTCACTGGTAATTGTTAAACTTGTTCTTAACTTGGTATTGTTAAATTAAAATACAGTGAGCAGTACTGATACATTTGTACGTGTATGATATCAGTGCCAAACTGCGTATTTTACTTTTTATTATGTCAGATTATTTTTTTTGCTTCCCTTCAGCAATAATATTTTTAAATAATATTTTATTTTCAACTTTTCGATATGCTTGCCCCCCCCCCTCGTTGAATTATCATGGCTTCCTAGGGGGCGCGCCCCTCAGTTTGAGACACGCTGCATTAAAGTGAAAAAGGTAAGAAGAAAAACAAGATTCCACTTTCCATTGCGATTTTGGGTTATGTGCAGTACCGTGTTTTTGAATTTATCATACACGCTCAAATTTTGATTAATAGTTTTATAATCATTTATGTAAATGAAAAAGATGTAAATAAAATTTGTAGTTCAAGATAAAAGCTAGGTATTTTCTAAGCTTTATATTTATAGTTAGTGTGAACTGACTCAAAGTCGAATGATTTCTGCTGTACAGAAAGCCAACTTTAAAGGTAAATTACTCATTTATTTGAATGGAATACATTAATTTTTTGCCACCAAATATCCTCTGAGTACACACGGAGAACGTGCTCGTTAAATCAGTGGGTCCGAATGGTGTCACCATCTATCGTGTTGTACCGACAAAAATCGTGCTGTCATCTTAATGGGGCTCAAAGCTAAGACTAACGACAGGCGTAAAATTCTAGCCCTTAGCCGCGATGAATTTCGTGGACCTTGATCTGATGTTACTGTCGATCAGGTGGCATAAGCAACAACAACAACACATTAATTTTTAGAAAATTTTGTATGCGAATGGTGCTATTACATTTAAAAAGATTTATATGTTTGAAAATAAGCATAAATAATTGACATTTATTTATCCATAATTCCGAAATGAAATGAACCCAGGAAGGGTTAATGCTACGAGTGAACAAAAATGTATTTCATTTCAAATATGCTTAAACGTGTGTATGATAAAAATAACTTTGATTAAGAAATGTAGTGTATTTATTTCTGACTTGCAATTAATCTGACTAAGCTTTTTTTTAACTTTTCGTTTGTCTTGCATGTACATTCAGCGTTTGAATATTACATGAGGGATTTTGATTGTTTTTGATCTAGAATTACATAACTCAGGAAATTCAACAATTTTCAAGAGTAAGGACAGTTAATTTCCAAAACAACTTCTCCAGAAAATAAAGCTTTAAAAAAAAAAAAAGCGAACTCTGCTGTTCTGAAGTTTCAAACGAAAATAAAAACTACCTCGATCATTGATCAGATCAGGTACAGTAAGTAGAACTGCCCCTACACATTTGCGTGGCCAAGTTTGTAATAAGCAGATTAAACTAGCAATTTTAAGTGTTATAGTTAGAATGTAATTTATCATTAATGATTTCGGTTTCAAAGTCAGTGGGATTCGGAAGCGTGGGAGACTAAGACTAAGATGGGCAGACACTGTGGAATCAGACTTTGGGATTATAAACGAGAAAACTTTGAGAACAAAAGTAAACAAAAGGTCATTAGGGAGGAATCTTCAAAGGAATGCACTGGTCCACGAAGGGCTGTCTTGCCAGATATGATGAGGATTTCAGTTTCAGAAGCAATAAACTCGATAGAATCTAGAAATACATATATACAACCCATTATTCTGTTTTTCCTGGGCATTTCTTGATGTTGTATGGCCACATATTGTTTTTCAGTTATTAATATCTAAGTTCTAGCAGTAAGCTTCCGATTGTATTCAGAAACGCTCTTTTTGCCTTCGCCCTTAATTTAAAAAGGATAAGATTTGAGTTTCCAAAATCTTTATGTATGTAAATCTTCTGTGCATGTGTATATGGCTAAACTCCTCCTAAACGGTTGGACTGATTTTGATGAAAATTTTTCTATGTATAGTGGAATTGAGAATGTTTTAAATTTGTGATTCTGTCCGATATTGCAATTAGTTAAAAATATATTAATTAAAAACGTTAAAAAGCCGGTTTTTGGCGCCAACGTTGATTTGTCTGTATTGTTGTAACACTGTTATTGTTACAACAATGACAAAAGTTGGCGTCAAAAATCGGTTTTCAGCCAAACTGGAATTTCATTACGTTGCTCTATTGACTGTATAAATTAACTTTGTTTAAAAAATAAATGCTTTTAACATGTGATTAACTTGAAATATATTATTTAAATCCCAATTTCTACAATGTTTTAAATTGTTTACAAATTTCTACGGATTTTCTTGGATTTAAATTTAAAAAAAAAAAGAAAGAAAGGTACGACTATTTTTCAAATAGATAGATACATTGTATACCTTTCTCAACGCTGCCAAGTTAGACTGAGATGGAATATTGTAAAACTTCTTTTAAAAAATTTATGGAATTTCGTAATTTTGAAATTTTTTTCTATTTTCTGCTTTTTTGTGCACAAAATATTTTTCAAAAAACACTTAGTCATTTTAAGGAGCCATAAAAATGCAACGAAAGAAGTTGCTAAAATCACCAAATGCCAGTAATAATTAATTGTTTACGTTACAACTGATAGTTTTCTTTATTTTTAAAAAAGCGATTGAGAGTGAATATAAGAAAATGTTGAAATGTGTGTTTTCATTAAATAGTATTATTTATATTTTGAATCTTTCTTTAAAGCGGTCGTTTCAATAGTTAATGGTAAGAAATTTTAATTCATTATTTAATAAAAATGGATATACATTATTTTTTAAAAAACTAAATCAATATTGTTTTTTGTTATTCATAACAAAATTAATTATTTAATCCTAAAGTCGTACATTGTCTGTTTTCTTGTGGATTAAACTAGATTAGCTTTGCAAATTAGAAATTGAAAATAGAAATTTAAAGAAAAATCTAATCACTGAGAAAGAAAGAGGTTAAAAAGCCATGTAACGCTGGGCTAAGCCGAAGGAAAAGAAACCTGCCTGTAAAGGAGAAGAAATTGAAGATATTTTGTAAAAGATAATTTGAATGACATAAGTATAGAAATTTCTCATATCGCGCATACACCCTCTCCTAGAAATGCTGACATCTGGTGACGGTTAATTAGTTATTTAATAATAAATTCGTACATTGTAAATTATTAATAGAAAATAAAAGTTAGAAAGAAAAAAAAGATTTTATCCCGGGTAAAAAAAAAAGAGTTTTATACTTGGAACGGAGGGAAAAGAAACCTGTCTGACCAAGAAAAGAAATGAAAGAAATTTTTGAAAAGGGAATTTAAATGACATAAATATAGAAATCACTCACATCACGCATGCACACTCAGAATTGCTGGTATCCAAGAAAGAAAGAGAAAAAAGAGAAAATTTACATAGGTATAAAGTGATACCCATGGAAAAAGCCCGTGCAAAACCGGGCTAAGCGGAGAGGATATAGACCCATCCAACGGGGCAAAGAAGTGGAAGAAACTTAAAATTTTTTTTTAATGACATTGATATAGAAATCACACACACAACCATGAAGTGCTGACACTAAAAGGGGAAGGGGAAATTTCAAAGGCAAAATGCTACACACTTGAGGAAGCCCATGCAACGCCGGGCCATGAAGCTAGTTGAAGTATATTTATCATTTACAACACCGTAGTCTCCTTCGGAGTTCATTTCCTCAAAACCCATTTTTAGTGGATCTCTACTCAACAAAAGAAACACATTTGTTAAATTTCAAGTCTGTATGTTTAACAGTTCAAAAAAGAGGATTTTATTTGTTTATAATTTTCCCATAAGCCCACTTGGGAGTCTATTCACAAAATCGTTCTTGGAGGATCTCTTCTGAACAAAAGAAACACGTGTACCAAATTTCACGTCTGTCGGTCGGATAGTTCCGGAGATCTCGTGATGAGTGATTGAAAGGATGAGTCACTTTTCTCTCATATACAGCAAGGTTCCAAATTTGAATTTAAACGTTTTTATCCATGAATTTGAATGAAATATCTATAATTAAAAAGAAATGCGAACATAATTAATGAATTGAAACACAGTAGTTTTAACTAATATTTTCACAGAAATTCATTAAGTTGAGAGAAATCTTTTTAAAAATATTTCTGAACTAAATCGCCATGAAAATTTTCATGTAGTAATATTTTTAATTAAATATTAAAATAATAATCTTTAATCGTAATTTTGAAATACTTAATATTTTAATTTGTAATTAATAAAATAATTTTCAACAATAAAGTTTTACAGGAAAAAAGTGTAAGAAAATGAAAAGGAAATTATTTTTTCAATTTAATTCTTAATTAATATTTTCCTGTGCACTTATATGGGAAGTGAAGTGATACGTAATTTATATCAGAAAATATTTATTTATCCAAGAGAAAATACAATATGTACATTATTTTGACATTAAACTGTACTGAATTGGGTTTATTAAAAAATTGTCTGCATCGAATAGAACATCTTCTTAGTAGCATGCATAAATAATGAAGTAACCTTTCCAAATGAATTATTTTCTACAATATACTGTAAAATATTCTGGGTAATTTCCTTTTCTAAAGCTATCATGTTACTCATTTTTTCTAAAAAGAATTATTTTCCCTTTATTAACTGTCATCGTTAAATTCAGAAAAAACTTCTTTTCTCTTTCCGCTTTAACTTTCTACACATGCATTTCCTCTTTATCTTAAATTGTTATTCTCTGTCTTTATTGTTTTAAAAAGAATTCCATTCACTTTTTCTTTTATTCTCTTGATAGCAATCAGCGTTAAATCGATTTTAATTATGTTTTGTTTCATGAAACGTTGACTTTTTTTTGGTTTTATTTGGAATTTAAATGTACGTTTATGTACTCACATAAAGAAATATCTTTTCTGACGAAATAATCACGAAGAAATGGCGTGCCTTTAATCTCTTCATCGCATTCTTTCCCCAAACGATTACACAGAACAATTTAGTCCACGCGGGAAAACTGAAGTGAATTAAACTGTAGTCTTATTTTATGTGTTTCACTCTAGTATACAAACATTTTTTTTCTGTCTTAAATAAATTATTTCTCATATTTAGGATTTTTTAATAGAAAAGTAATTTTCAGTGAGTGAATATTCACATCGCACTATCCAGCTACTCGAGGGAACTTGCTATTCAGAACTCGGAATAATTTTTCCGATTAAAAAAACTGCATTAACAATAAATTTTGATCCTTATCATGGTATAAAGAGCGGTATGTTTTAATATACTTCACATTATATTGTTTGAAAAAATTCTAAAATATTCATTTTTTTCTCTGTATGAAATATATTCTATTCCATATTTCGTGAATTTCATCTTTTTTTTTTATTGCTTCACTTAAAAAGATTCTACTCACAATTATTTTGATTAAACTTCTTCTAGGGATCGTACATTCAAGTACCGAGCCTGACTCGTGAAACTGGTTAAAAATTGAGGTGATTTTATCTTCTAATTTAAATTATAATAATCTCAAATACTGTCTAAAGAGGACTGATTAAAAAATCGTGTTCATGTCCTAAGCAGAAAATACATGTGCATTTCTTTAGATTCTAACCGATAACAATTAATATTGAAGTATGTCGAGTATGAATTAGAATTTAGTAATTAGTATGAAATATTACAATTCTGCTATAGCTGTATATGCATTTCTCCGCTTCTGTCAGGTTGTTTTTGATATTTGTCTTAGCTTCAACAGTAAAATGCTTCAATTATAATTAAAAACGAAATAAAATTAGTCTTTGAAATATTTTTGAGAAAAAAAAAAGAGGAAAAATGCCCCAAATTGTTTGTTTACTCTTTCCAATTTCACTTCTTCCAACTTCTATTTCTCATACATGCAAAATAATATATCAATAGCAAGATAATTCAAATAATGTTAAATAAAAATCGAATTTTAATTATTTTTTTCACGGAGTAGAATTTTAAATTTTACTGTTAAATTTTTACTTTTTTGTAACGTTATTTCTTCATTGTAAAAATTATTTGCTCTTGACACTTTTATAATTATCATTGACTTTTATATACCTGGAGTTCGAATTAATTTCTTACGAATTTTAAATTTTCATTTTGAATTCATATTTTGAAGCAGTAAGATTGGATTAATTTCACTAAAAACTTTAAAAATGAGCATTCTGTGCTTTAAAATGAATGTAAATCATGATGATTTAAACATTATCAACATTATCAATTAAAATTTTTTTTAAAATTTGGCATTTTGTCTTGAAATGAATCAATCAATGTCTTTGTAAAACATCTACTCTTAAAGTAATCCGTTGAATATTTTGACAGATTTATGACTCAGAAATGTATACAACTTCTGAAATCACTGTGAAATGTATATATAAGAATTAATTTACGGCATCGCATTGCAAATGTTACCAGACAGCGACATGTATGTGATACTTGGCGCCAAACGATGGAATGCAGTTCTATTTTTATCCTGTTGTTTATGGCAGCTGTTTAAGTTTTATATTTAATTCAGTCAAATCTATAAATCTATTTAAAAGAGGTACAATATAAAAAATGGTGTATTAAAAAACAGGGGACTTTTCTGAATTATAAAGAATTCAAGACTCAAAAAGCACACTTGCACTTTATGGATAAAATATATTAGACTTCTTTGGACATATTTATGTCTTTCTTTCTTTCTTTTTTAATGGATGTGAAATGAAATATTTTCGTTTGTTGGAATGGAATGAATTTTTATTGAGAATTTTTTGCCTCTATGTGTGTGTGTGTGTATTGGAATGTTTAAAATTCTTTCTTCTATATTTCGGTTTATTAAATTGCTGTATATGTAGAAAAAATGAACTGCAAAATGAATTTTCATCTAATATGAAAATTAATCCAATCCTCCGAAAGTCTGCGTACAGGCAATGATATTACGTGTTTACGCTATAATTACTATTAAAATCTCGCTTTAAAAAATTAATATTGCTGTCAGAGATTCTTCACAAAATTTCCTTATTCAAACAGCAGCAACAAATTTCATCTTAACAAGAAAAAACAAGGATGACCACTAAATAATAACCAACCATCCGCGCCAAAAGTCTGCGTACACTTACAAAATAGAGCTTTTAAAGACATTTCAGAGTAAAATAATTGCACCAAATCATGTTTTTAAGTAATTATAAGCTTATTTTACGATTTGTTTAGGATTTCAGATTTGAAAACTTTTGTGTTTCCATGGCAGGCGACAGAATGAGACCGATATATTATTGAAAGAAAAATCATCAGAAATCTTCAGAAAAGCGGGAAATTTTTAAAGAAATTGCTGAAACTGTTAGTAGGAGACATACATTGATTCAAAAAGTACTCATAAACTACAAATTAACTAAAATTTTAACCTCCACGTCAAGATCTGGCCGCCTGTCTACAGTGTCACCTCGAGACACTGTAGACAGGCTACTTTGTAATACGCTCTATAAAATTAAATACAAGACTATAAGCTTCCCAAATAGCTAAAAGTGCGGCATTAAATAGCAAAAATATGTGACTTTAACCACAATTTGAAGGGAACTGAAAAAGGATGACTATCATGGTTGAGATGCACTCAAGAAATCATTCATCTCTTGAGTGAAAAGAGCTAAGAGAATTGCCAAAAAACGTCTAAATAGAACACATAATTATTCGAAAAATGTAATATATTCAATTGAAAGTATTTTTTTGTAATTTGGCATCAAAAAGAACAAAAATATACCAGCAAAAATTCCTGGACAGATCTTAAGAAACATAATCCTTTTTCGACTATCAAACATGGAGAAGGAGGCATAATGTTTGGGAGTGCATTGGCAGTCTTTCGGTTAGTAATCCGGTATTTATTGAATCAACAATGTACAAAATTGATTAGTTTAACTTATTGAAGTAAAATATCAAGGAAAGTGCCGAGAAATTTGCGGTGAGTGATGATTTTTACTTTCGACGGCATAAAGGTACCGAGCAAATGGCTCCCATTGTGAAGCCGCAGCTGTTCTGACATGTCCCAAACCAATCCCGCAGGCCATCCTAGCCCCCAGACCTAAGCCCAATACAGCATTTATGGGATTTACTCGAGTGAATAATCATGGAAAGCGTAATAACATCCATGGAAATGCTCAAATCTGTCATAGTAGAAGAATGGAACAAAATATCCACGGAGGAGGCTACTAAGCTAGTTAATTCACTCCCAAATATGACGAGAGAGTTATAGAAAGAACGGAATAGCTTAAAATGTATTAACTTTTAGTTACAATCCGTTATTGTAAAGGTTTTTTTTCCAGTCTACGCAGACTTTTGGCGCACACGATTTGTGTCGTTTTGAAGTTATAAATATTTGTATTATTTTATATAATATTCAGGTAATTGTTGCTTATACTATTTGAATTAACGACGTTAGATGTATCAATAATAAATAGTATTGATTCTGAAAGACTTCATTTACTTAGCCATTTTTGCATGAATATGAAAGATGATCGCCTGTACGCAGACTTTCGGAGGCAAGTGTATGTCTTAGTTATTTTTAGATAATTTAAGGGGGGAAAAACGCCATTCAGTTGTTTTTATTATTACTGGGCAGAGCTTTAAAATGTGATAATCTGCTTTTAAGTATTATATTAGCTTACATTCTAAGATAAAACAATGCGTAATGTGTTTAGGATATTTAACAAGAAAGGTATGCATTATAATGAATAACTGAAAAATTCATTTCATGGAAAAGATATCAAACGTATAACATTTTACAAAAATATAAAAAATAAGAATCAATCTATATATATATGGCACACTGGCTATAATTCCACGATTTCTTACTTAAATTCCTTTTATTTACTACGTGAAATACAATGAAAGAAGCATTTCCCTCTGTGATATGTGTGAGAAGAGATTTCTGGAATTGTCTTCTTGCTTTTCCTTTTGGTTTTACTTGTTAAAAGCAGGTGCATCATGTTGCCAATTTTATAAACTTAAGAACGCGATTGGTTGTATTTGAATTACGTTAAAGACTGTCTACTTACGTAGCGATGACGATGCATAATGAGATGCATGGACATTTTAGACACCATGCCTTTATTCCAAGAGATATTTAAACCTCATTGTAAATCAAGTGTATTCAATTTTTCCATGCTTTCCCGAAATAAACATGTGTTCTTACATTTTTTAAAATTAAAATTTTCCTCTCTCTTCGTTAAATGTATCTAATATTTTCTAGGTAACAAAAACGAATTCATATATAAAAGTTATAGTTGTTCATTATTTAGTAGTGTAAGATTTTAAAATTTGTTTGGTGGAAGTAATAATTTTTTACTACTTTTTACGTTATTACACACATTATTAAATTCTTTCAAATACTATCTATGCACTGATGGAAAAAACCCCAACACACCAAGAAGGAGTTATGGTAAATCAGGGGACGGTAACCTATGGCACGCGATACAATTTTCAATGGCACTCTGCACTGTTCCACAAGTTTATCAATTTTTTGAATGGATAGAAGTTGATAAGTTTGTAATGGATTTTATTTGTCAAACTTCGGAATTTTAAACATTTACGAAATTACGAAAAAAAACAAAACAAAAAAAACTGACATTTCTCTTATTTTAAAGATAAATTTACAGCTATTTTGTAAATTATGGACTGTGATTTCTGGAGAGGTTTACTTGTTTGATGAGAAAATTGCATGTACTCTGCTTTCTGCTTTTGTGCTATACATGTATCTAAGCAAAAAAACCTTTTCTCATATGAAAAATATTTTGAATCCGCAAAGAAATTGCTTCGTAACTTAATGTTCAAAATCCTGTCTAATTGAAAGTCGCATATTTACCCATGATTTTGCGATATGAAAGTGTAGAGTGGTACAAGCACTAGATTTGAATTAAAATTTTTATTTACTTTATTATTTAACTATAATGAAGGGAAATACTTATATTTAATGTTGTCTTCTTATTTTAATAAATATATATATATACATACATATATAATATATGTAAAGTTTTAATTTTTTAAAGTTTTTATGGAAGAAATAGATATACTTTATGCTGCTTACTTATGTTAAGAAATACCTTTAAATAATGCGAAATTAATGTATAATAAACTGTACATCTATATTATTGACCTCTATTTTTTAACTCTGCATGTCTTATCGCAGGAATCGAATTGTGTCAAAAATGTCGTTCTGTGTGGCACACTGAATCATATTGAGAGATTGGCTTGGTACGCCACAACTAAAGGTTGCCGATCCTTGTAGTAAACAAGTGAAACTTGGTAGGCGTGTTTATGTATCTAAAAGATGACATCGATTTAAGTTTTGCGCTAGATGTGGTGCTAATAGCGCCACTTTAAACAAGTAATCGTGAACGTTTTTATCATTGAGATTTGACGTAGTGAGTTGATGTTAGTCAAGAATGCCTTTAAGAAGACAGATAAGTTATTATCAACAATTCGCTGAGTTTGAACGACATCTTGTAAAGGGGTTAAGAAAAGATGGATTTTCTCTCCACTATATTGTAGAAAGATTTCGCAAGAATGTATTCATTGTGCATGATTATTAACAGCAGTGGTCAAAGGAAGCTGCCACCACAAGAAAACTGGATTTCGGGTGGACACTTGCAATAACTGAGAGGGAAGACCTCCGTGTTTGATGAATGGCTGTGAAGCATTGTACAGCGTCCGCAGCAGAAATTCAAGCTCCAGTTTTCAACACAGTGACACAGTGAACTGTTAAAAATCGGTTACTTCATGAACAGCTCCACCCTGACGTACTGCAGCGTGCACTGATTCTAAATCGCTACAGCTTGTAATGTCGTGGTGTCAAGTTAGAGTTCAATGGAATACGATGTAGAGATCTACACGTGTATTCACTGTGCAAGATTATTGGCAGCTGTGGTCCCGGGAAGGCACAATCTCAAGAAAACTGGAGTCAATTTCGCACGGGTAACGACTGACAGGGAAAAGTACCGTATTCGCCACACGATTATTGGGGCATCGTAGTACATTTGTAATAGAGATTATAACTTTCGTTGGAACCACAGAGCGACACAGGGAACTATACGAATAGATTGTTTGATGAATAGCACCGAGCCACATTCATATCATCAACGCCAAATCACTGACATCTGTAACTTCAATGATGTCCCATACATTGGAGGGCGGAATTGTGATGTGTTGTGTTCTCTAATGAGATATGTTTCTTTCTTGCTGCTAATGATGACCGTATATTGATTAGAAGAAGGCCATGTCAGTGCTTACAACCAATCTGTCTGTGGGCTAGACACAGTAAACCTACAACTGGAGCTTTGGTTTGTGGAGCATGCTTCTACGAAAGCAAGGGCACTCGTGGTTATTCCCCGTACCCTGACTGCAAACTGATTCACCAGTCTGGTGATTCAACCTGTTGCACTGCTGTTTATGAACAACATTCAAGGAGGTGTTTTCCAACAGGATAACATGCACCCTCATACCCCTGTTGTAACCCACCGTGCTTTACAGATTGTCGGCATGTTGCCTTGACCTACTAGATAACAAGATTTTTTCTCTAATCCAGCGCAAATTAAACCTCATTAAATGACAGTTCTAGGGCCATCCACAACCAGCCTTAATTGTCCCTGTATTGACCCACCTACAAAATGCAACAATAATATAACTCCATCCCACAAAATGACATTCAGTACTTGCATAAAAAAATTTGTGTGTATTTGTTGCTTTTTTCTGTTCAAATGTTAAATTACAGCAGCAGCATATTGTTTTGGAAAAAGGAGACATTTAAAATTATCTGTGTAAAAACGTTTATCCTTGTATATGCTGCCGTTAAAGTGTGAAATCCGTTGTTTCATACGTTGTTAATAACAAGGTTTTTCATGAAATAACTAGATAAGTCAGTTAAAGTATATAAAATTATCGAATTCTACTATCTAACTAGGTATTCTATAGAATAACGATTACTCGAGCGTTAAAGTATGAAATACAGCACTCAAAAGCTCTTTGAACCAATTCTAGCTGCTTTTAGTCACTTTTGAATCGTTAATAGCTGCTTTGCAATGACGTATGTGTGTGTACCCGTCATTCCTTTGTTTTTTAACGTAGAATTTAGACGGTGTATTTATGTTAGCGTTTTACATTTTGGATTATTAACAAATATTTTTTTGCAACCTGTTTCAAGTAATGATTTCTACAGGAATTGGAGATCAACCTGTAAATAAGAAAGATTTAATGTAAGAGAGATTTGAATCTTTATTAAGTAAGCGTGGGACAAAGAAAAAAGTGCTGCACTTATTCGTGAAAAATTATTTGATAGCAGAAGTAAAAAGTGCTAAAAGAGAACAAAAAAAAGTACTACGTGACTATTGGTTACTCTAGTTTTATGATATCCTTGGAGTTCAAAGAGTAGAAAAGTTAATTGTGCTTCAATAACAGCTGCAAAATATATTCCCCCCCCTTTCTGTTTAACTAATATTAGCAATATGAGCAATAATATAAAGTATATCATCTACTTTTCCTTATTATTCATCAATTAATCATCTGCAAAAGGGATTAAATGTATTTGTCGAGAGATAATAGCTATTTATGATTAACCAATGTATAAATAACTTTGAAATTGTTTGTTTTTCACTTTATCATTAGTTATTTCATAGAATAACTAGTTACTTCATAGAATAATTAGTTATTTCATAGAATAACTAGTTACTTCATAGAATAACTAGTTATTTCATAGAATAACAAGGTAAAGTATGAAATTCTTCATCCATTATATACTTTAACTGACTTGTCTATTTATTTCATGAAATTCCTAGTTATTCCATGAAATAACTGAATTATTCACTTCAACGGTAACTTATACACATCGAATTTAGTTTTACTTCGAACTTTTTCTTCTGAAACCTGAATAGCTGGTTATCTAAGGGAAAATATTACAATAACTAATGAAGTTTAATCATAGTTTATAAATAAATTTACATTATGAAGCAAAGTTACACTGGCATTCGAAAGTTAAGAATCAGACAGATTTTTAAACTTTCTATTTAAACAATGGAGTTGGATTTTCGTCTACGAAAAAATAGAATTTGGAGGGCAAAAATATTTGGTATAAGATGTTACTATAAGCATATAAAGGGAGAGAGATCTTATGATTCTGAACAAAAAGAAAATGATTAACGTAAATAAATATAAGAGGTATACAAAATGGAAGGAATACAATTCAAATCAATACTTGCAACTTAAATTATAATAAACTGTAACCCTTACAGTTTCATTTTATTTGAATTATGGATTAAAAAATGTCAACTTTTTTAAGCTTATTTTCGAACATGCCTATCTTTTTAAATATAATAGCATCTCTCATTCTCATAAAAAATTTCCTAAAAATTAATGTAAAAAAGCTATTTAAATAAATGAATAATTTACCTGTAAAGTTGGCTTTCTGTACGGCAGAAATCATTAGACTTTGGAGTTAATTCCCACTAACTATAAATATAAAACTTAAAATACTTAAATTTTATCTTGAACTAAAAATTTTATTTACATCTTTTTCATTTCCGTAAATGATCGTGAAATGATTAATCAAAATTTGAGGGTGTATGATAAATTCGAAAACACGGTACTGCACGTAACATAACACCGCAATCTGGATATAGTAGAATCTTGTTTCCCGTCTTCCCTTTAGTGTTTCTTTTTGAGCAGCAAATAATGCACTGTCGTGTTGGATTAGTTTTCTTCTCTGTTGGGGGATTGTTGTTAACAAAGTGTCTTTCACACAAGCGTGAAAGGGGTTGTTTAGCAGAAGGACGTTCTCTTTTTGCAGAAAACTCCACCGAGTGATACTTTTCAACTATTCGAAACCATAAAAAGCACATGTGAAATAATTCAGGAAAGACCAATTGCACAGTGTAAATTTTCACAGTGCCCGAGCTAAACTCGGGATGAGCCAGGATGGTATGTTTCTCCAGCCCGAGCTCAGCTCTGGAAAAACCGGGAAGGGGTTAAGTATAATCAAGACAGATTGATTTACCTTCAGAATTTTATCGTGTTGGTTATTGAATTCAAAATATAATTATGCAATTTTTAAATGTTTTTTATTTAATTAAACACAAATTATAGTTTAGAAGCAGAAAATTAATTCCACGTCTTTCGTAGTACTTTTTAATAAGCTCGCTTGACACTCGAGTCAACAGCTCGCTTTCCAAAGCGTAGCTTATGAGATAAGCTGAGTAGAATCATGGCAATTTATTATTTATACAGTGTGGCCGTTGTACTATTTTTAAATTAATTTTATTCGTAGTCGAATTCGAAACCTACGAAGTGTTCATTTACTAATGTTCTCCAATAAGCATGACAATTTTCACCAAATACGATTTGTCTTATATTATAAGGAATCCATCGATATAAAATAATAATAAAATTAAAATAAAAAAAATATTACTGAAATGAAAACGATAGATTAATTAACATTACAAAATAAAAGTAAAACGCAAGGTAATATATCGCATCCCATAGAGAAACAAGATATCAATCATTGGCATGGCCAAGTAATTTTAGCGCGTTTTCACATGTTGTATTTTACAATAATACAACTCATGAACTTTTTACTAACAGAAAGTAGTGTGTGTGTGTGTGTGTACTGTACCACTCCTATAAATGTACTACTATTCAGCTGAAAAGAAATAATGACTCAAATCTGTATCAGCACTATAAAAAAAAGCAAAAAAAAAAAAAAAAAATGATTACATTGAAATATGATTCGGTTCATCTAGGGCACAAATGCGACCCAATGCCGAAAACCCGAGGTCAATTGGCTGCTTATTGGCTGAGAAAAAGGTTCGACAAAATATGGAACGAAGACGAAATTTGCGTCCTAAATAGCGCTTTTGTTCCTACGTGAAAAACGCGCTAAAAAAGTAAATTAAGATATCCGACTACTTTCAACAACTTTTTTTTTTGTTGAAAAAATGGAGATATGAGGATTTTTTTGTGATTTTTAGATTTGTTTAGAACATTTTAAGAAAAATATGCTAAAATTAAGAATAGAAAAAGTAATTATTTTTCTAAAATGGGAAAAAACGGTTAAAAGTTTACAAAAAATAACATAAACGGGACCCATTTTGTTCCAAAAGTTTGTGAACAAATTGTCAATTTTGATGTTTAGCTATGTTCTTCCTTTTTGAAATGATTTTCAGGATAAGAGATATTTTGATTTTTACAAAAACTAAGCACTTTATCTTAGTTATTATATGAAATTGCTTAAAAAA